>JAHIAM010017787.1:0-13947 GCA_021605205.1 Aegilops longissima | reverse complement strand
TTGAAGGAAATATGCCTAGAGGCAATAATAATGTTATTATTTATTTCCTTATATCATGATAAATGTTTATTATTCATGCTAGAATTGTATTAACCGGAAACATAATACATGTGTGAATACATAAACCTACAGAGTGTCACTAGTATGCCTCTACTTGACTAGCTCGTTAATCAAAGATGGTTATGTTTCCTAACCATGAACAAGGAGTTGTTATTTGATTAACGGGATCACATCATTGGTTGAATGATCGATTGACATGACCCATTCCATTAGCATAGCACCTGATCGTATAGTTTGTTGCTAGTGCTTTTCTTCATGACTTATACATGTTCCTATGACTATGAGATTATGCAACTCCGTTTGCCGAGGAACACTTTGGGTGCTACCAAGCGTCACAACGTAATCGGGTGATTATAAAGGTACATTACAGGTGTCTCCGAAGGTACATGTTGGGTTGGCATATTTGAGATTAGGATTTGTCACTCCGATTGTCGGAGAGGTATCTTTGGGCCCTCTCGGTAATGCACATCACATAAGCCTTGCAAGCATTGCAACTAAATGTGTTAGTTGTGAGATGATGTATTACGGAACGAGAAAAGAGACTTGCGATGAACGAGATTGAACTAGGTATTGGATACCGACGATCGAATCTCGGGCAAGTAACATACCGATGACAAAGGAACAACGTATGTTGTTATGCGATCGACCGATAAAGATCTTCGTAGAATATGTAGGAACCAATATGGGCATCCAGGTCCGCTATTGGTTATTGACCGAGAGGTGTCTCGGTCATGTCTACATAGTTCTCGAACCCGTAGGGTCCGCACGCTTAACGTTTGATGGCAGTTATTATGAGTTTATATGATATTGATGTACGAAGGTTGTTGAGTCCGGATGAGATCACGGACATGGCGAGGAGTCTCGAAATGGTCGAGACATAAAGATTGATATATTGGAAGCCTATGTTTGGACTCGGAATCACTCCGGGTGAAATTGGGAATTTTAGAGATGCAGGAGTTACTGGAACCTCCGAGGGTCAATGGGCCTTGATGGGCCTTAGTGGAAAGGAGGAAAGGGGCCCAAGTGCTGGCGCACCTTCCCCCTTCCTAGTCCTATTAGGACTAGGAGAAGGGGTGGCGCCTCTCTCCCTTCCCACTTGGCCAATCCTAGTTGGACTAGGATTGGGGAAGAATCCTACTCCCTGGGAGTAGGACTCCCAGCGCAGCCCTTGGTGGCCGGCCAGCCCCTCCCTTCCCTCCTTTATATCTGAGGGCAGAGGGCACCCCATGACACACAAGTTGATCATTGAGATCGTTCCTTAGCCGTGTCGGTGCCCCTTCCACCAAACTACACCTCGAATATACCGTTGCGGAGCTTAAGCGAAGCCTCTTGCGGTGGAACATCATCATCGTCACTCGCCGTCGTCTTGTGAAACTCTCCCTCAACACTCGGCTGGATCGGAGTTCGAGGGGCGTCATCGAGCTGAGCGTGTGTAGAACTTCGGAGGTGCCGTACATTCGGTACTTGGATCGGTTGGATCGGGAAGAAATCGACTACTTCCTCTACGTTATGTCAGCGCTTCCGTTGCTGGTCTCTGAGGGTGCGTGAACAACACTCTCATCTCGTTGCTATGCATCACCATGATCTTGCGTGATCGTAGGAAAATTTTGAAATTACTACGTTCTCCAACGGTGGCATCGAGCCTGGTTTTATGCGTTGATGTCATGTGCACGAGTAGAACACAAGTGAGTTGTGGGCGATACAAGTCATACTGCCTACCAACATGTCATACTTTGGTTCAGCGGTATTGTAAGATGAAGCGGCCCGGACCGACATTACAGCGTCGCTTCTGCGAGACTGGTTTCACCGCTCCGAGCACTCGTTGCTTAAAGGTGACCGCGGGTGTCTGCTCTCTCACTTTAGTTGAATCGAGTGTGGCTCGCCCGTCCTTGAGAAGGTTAAACGGAGTCTATTTGACGAAATATCGTTGTGGTTTTGATGCGTAGGTAAAGAACGGTTCTTGCTCAGCCCGTAGCAGCCACGTAAAATTTGCAACAACAAAGTAGAGGGCGTCTAACTTGTTTTTGCAGGGCATGTTGTGATGTGATATGGTCAAGACATGATGCTGAATTTTATTGTATGAGATGATCATGTTTTGTAACCGAAGTTATCGACAGCTGGCGGGAGCCATATGGTTGTCGCTTTATTGTATGAAATGCAATGCGCCTGTAATGCTTTACTTTATCACTAAGCGGTAGCGATAGTCGTAGAAGCATAAGATTGGCGAGGCGACAACGATGCTACGATGGAGATCAAGGTGTCGGCGCGGTGGCGATGGTGATCATGGCGGTGCTTGGAGATGGAGATCACAAGCACAAGATGATGATGGCCATATCATATCACTTATATTGATTGCATGTGATGTTAATCCTTTATGCATCTTATTTTGCTTTGATTGACGGTAGCATTATAAGATGATCCCTTACTAAATTATCAAGAAGTGTTCTCCACGAGTATGCACCGTTATGAAAGTTCTTCGTCTTTGAGACACCACGTGATGATCGGGTGTGATAGGCTCTACGTTCAAATACAGCGGTGCAAAACAGTTGCACACGCAGAATACTCAGGTTATACTTGACGAGCTATGCATATAAGATATGACCTCGGAACACGGAGACCGAAGGTCGGCGTGAATCATATAGTAGATATGATCAACATATTGATGTTCACCATTGAAACTACTCCATCACACGTGATGATCGGTCATGGTGTAGTTGATATGGATCACGCAATCACTTAGAGAATTGAAGGGATATTTTTCTAAGTGGGAGTTCTTAAGTAATATGATTAATTGAACTTTAATTTATCATGAACTTAGTCCCGGTAGTATTTTGCAAATTATGTTGTAGATCAATAGCTCGCGTTGTTGCTTCCCTATGTTTTCATATGTGTTCCTAGAAAATTGTATTGAAAAATGTTAGTAGCAATGATGCGGATTGGATCCGTGATCGAGGTTTATCCTCATTGCTGCGCAGAAGAATTATGTCCTTAATGCACCGCTAGGTGAGCAGACCTATTGCAGGAGCGGATGCGGGCGTTATGAGCGTTTGGCTAGCTCAATATGAGCGAATCTGAGGCGTTATGAGCGTTTGGTCACTCAATATGATGACTACTTGATAGTTTAGTGCACCATGCTTAATGGCTTAGAATCGGGACTTCAAAGGCGTTTTGAGCGTCATGGACCATATGAGATGTTCCAGAATTGAAGTTAATATTTCAAGCAAATACCGAGTTGAGAGATATGAAGTCTCCAACAAGTTCTATAGCTAAAAGATGGAGGAGAATCGCTCAACTAGTGAGCATGTGCTCAGATTATGCGAGTACTTCAATCGCTTGAATCAAGTGGGAGTTAATCTTCCGAGATAAGATAGTGATTGACAGAATTCTCTAGTCACCATCACTAAGTTAGTAGAACTTCGTGATGAACTATAGTATGCAAGGGATGACGAAAAAGATTCTCGAGCTCTTCGCGATGCTAAAATCGTGAAGGTAGAAATCAAGAAAAACATCAAGTGTTGATGGTTGACAAGACCACTAGTCTCAAGGAAAATGGCAAAGGGAAGAAGGGAACTTCAAAAGGAGCGGCAAGCAAGTTGCTGCTCGGTGAAGAAGCCCAAGTCTAGACCTAAGCACGAGGCCGAGTACTTTTGCTGCAATGGAACTGGTCCTTTGAAGCGGAACTACCCCTGAATATTTGGTGGATAAGAAGGATGGCAAAGTGAACAAGGTTATATTTGATATACAGGTTATTGATGTGTGCCTTACTAGTGTTTATAGTGGCCCCTGAGTATTTGATACTCGTTAGGTTACTAAGATTAGTAACTTTCGAAACAGGAGTTCTGAGAATAAGCAGAGACTAGTTGAAGGGAAGTGACGATGAGTGTTGGAAGTAGTTCCAAGATTGATATGATCATCATCGCACACTCCCTATACTTTCGGGATTAGTGTGGAACCTAAATAAGTGTTATTTGGTGTTGAGCATAAATATGATTTGATCATGTTTATTGCAATCTGATTATTCATTTAAGTAAGAGAATAAATTGTTGTTACATTTACATGAATAAAACCTTATATGGTTACACACCCAATGAAAATGGTTCATTGGATCTCGATCATAGTGATACACATATTCATAATATTGAAACCAAAAGATGCAAAGTTAATAATGATAGTGCAACTTATTTGTGGCACTTGCCGTTTAGATCATATTGGTGTAAAGCGCATGAAGAAAACTCCATCTTGATGGACTTTTGGAATCACTTGATTATGAATCATTTGATGCTTGCGAACCGTGCCTTTTGGGCAAGATGACTAAAACTCCGTTCTCGGAACAATGGAACAAGCTCTTGACTTATTGGGATAATACATACCGATGTATGCGATCCAATGAGTGTTGATGCTCGTGGCAAGTATCGTTATTTTCGACCTTCACAAGATGATTTGAGCAGATATGGGTATATCTACTTGATGAAACATAAGTCTGAAATAGTTGAAAGGTTCAAAGAATTTCAGAGTGAAGTGGAAAATCATCGTAACAAGAAAATAAAGTTTCTGCGATCTGATCGTGGAGATGAATATTGAGTTCTGAGTTTGGTCTTCAATGAAAACAATGTGGAATAGTTTCACAGCTCACGCCACAGGAACACCACAGCGTTATGGTGTGTCCGAACGTCGTAACCGTACTTTATTATGATATGGTGCGATCTATGATGTATCTTACCGATTTACCACTATCGTTTTGGGGTTATGCATTAGAGACAGCTGCATTCACGTTTAATAGGGCAACCATCTAAATCCGTTGAGATGACACCGTATGAACTATGGTTTAGCGATAAACCTAAGTATCGTTTCTTAAAATTTGGAGTTGTGATGCTTATGTGAAAAGGTTTTCACCTGATAAGCTCGAACCCAAATCGGAGAAGTGCGTCTTCATAGAATACCCAAAAAGAAAATGTTGGGTACACCTTCTATCACAGATCCGAAGGCAAGTTTTTTGCTAAGATGGATCCTTTCTAGAGAACAAGTTTCTCTCGAAAGAAGTGAGTGGGAGGAAAGTAGAACTTGATGAGGTAATTGTACCTTCTCCCTTATTGGAAAGTAGTTCATCACAGAATCAGTTCGGTGATTCCTACACCAATTAGTGAGGAAGTTAATGATGATGATCATGAAACTTGAGATCAAGTTGCTACTAAAACCTCGTAGGTCTTCGGAGTAAGATCCGCACCAGAGTGGTACGGTAATCTTATTCTAGAAGTCATGTTACTAGACCATGATGAACCTCGAACTATGAGGAAGCGATGATGAGCCCAGATTCATGAAATGGCTTGAGACCATGAAATCTGAGATAGGATCCATGTATGAGAACAAAGTATGGACTTTGATTGACTTGCTCGATGATCGGCAAGCCATGTTAAATAAATGGATCTTAAAGAGGAAGGCGGACAACGATAGTAGTGTTACTATCTACAAAGCTCGACTTATCATAAAAGGTTTTTCGACAAGTTCAAGGTGTTGACTACAATGAGATTTTCTCAAGCATGGCGATTCTTAAAGTCTGTCCGAATCATGTTAGCAATTGCCACATTTTATGAAATCGGCAAATGGATATCAAAACTACATTCTTTAATGGATTTATTAAAGAAGAGTTGTATATGATGCAACCGAAGTTTTTGTCAATCCTAAAGGAGCTAACAAAATGTGCAAGCTCCAAATGATCCATCTATGGACTGGTGCAAGCATCTCGGAGTTGGAATACACGCTTTGATAAGTTGATCAAAGCATATAGTGTTATCTGAGACTTACGGTGAAGCTCAGTATTTACAAGAAAGTGAGTGGGAGCACTACACCTTTCGATAAGTATATGTGAATGACATATTGTTGATCGGAAATAATGTAAAATTATTCGCAAAGCATAAAGGAGTATTTGAAAGGAATTTTTCAAAGAAAGACCTCGGTGAAGCTGCTTACATATTGAGCATCAAGATCTATAGAGATAGATCAAGGCGCTTGATAAGTTTTTCAATGAATACATACCTTGACAAGATTTTGAAGTAGTTCAAAATGGAGCAGTCAAAGAAAGAGTTCTTGCACGTGTTACAAGGTGTGAGATTGAGTAAGACTCAAAACCCGACCACGGCGAGAAGATAGAAAGAGAATGAAAGTCATTCCCTATGCATCAGCCATAGGTTCTATAAAGTATGTCATCTTTGTATACCAGATCTATTGCATACCCTACCACTAAGATTGGCAAGGAGTGCAATAGAGATCTAGGAGTAGATCAATGGACAGCGGTCAAAATTATCCTTAGTAGAATAAGGATATGTTTCTCGATTATGGAAGTGAAAAGGTTAGTGCGTAAAGGTTACGTCGATGCAAGTTTTAAACACTAATCTAGATGACTCGAGTCTCAATCTAGATACATATTGAAAGTGGGAGCAATTAGCTAGAGTAGCTCCGTGCGAGCATTGTAGACATAGAAATTTGCAAAATACTTACGGCTCTGAATGTGATGCAGACCCGTTGACTAAAATTATCTCACAAGCAAAACATGATCACACCTTAGTACTCTTTGGGTGTTAATCACATAGCGATGTGAACTAGATTATCGACTCTAGTAAACCCTTTGGGTGTTGGTCACATGTCGATGTGAACTATGGGTGTTAATCACATATAGATGTGAATATTTGTGTTGAATCACATGATGATGTGAACTAGATTATTGACTCTAGTGCAAGTGGGAGATGAAGGAAATATGCCCTAGAGGCAATAATAATGTTATTATTTATTTCCTTATATCATGATAAATGTTTATTATTCATGCTAGAATTGTATTAACCGAAACATAATACATGTGTGAATACATAAACCTCTGAGTGTCACTAGTATGCCTCTACTTGACTAGCTCGTTAATCAAAGATGGTTATGTTTCCTAACCATGAACAAGGAGTTGTTATTTGATTAACGGGATCACATCATTGGTTGAATGATCGATTGACATGACCCATTCCATTAGCATAGCACCTTGATCGTATAGTTTGTTGCTAGTGCTTTTCTTCATGACTTATACATGTTCCTATGACTATGAGATTATGCAACTCCGTTTGCCGAGGAACACTTTGGGTGCTACCAAACGTCCTAGCAACGAATCGGGTGATTATAAAGGTACATTACATGTGTCTCCGAAGGTACATGTTGGGTTGGCATATTTGAGATTAGGATTTGTCACTCCGATTGCTCGGAGAGGTATCTCTGGCCCTCTCGGTAATGCACATCACATAAGCCTTGCAAGCATTGCAACTAAATGTGTTAGTTGTGAGATGATGTATTACGGAACGAGAAAAGAGACTTGCCAAGATGCGAGATTGAACTAGGTATTGGATACCGACGATCGAATCTCGGGCAAGTAACATACCGATGACAAAGGGAACAACGTATGTTGTTATCTTGGTCGACCGATAAAGATCTTCGTAGAATATGTAGGAACCAATATGGGCATCCAGGTCCGCTATTGGTTATTGACCAAAGAGGTGTCTCGGTCATGTCTACATAGTTCTCGAACCCGTAGGGTCCGCACGCTTAACGTTTCGATGGCAGTTATTATGAGTTTATATGATATTGATGTACGAAGGTTGTTGAGTCCGGATGAGATCACGGACATGACGAGGAGTCTCGAAATGGTCGAGACATAAAGATTGATATATTGGAAGCCTATGTTTGGACTCGGAATCACTCCGGGTGAAATTGGGAATTTTAGAGTGCAGGGGTTACTGGAACCTCCCGAGAGTCAATGGGCCTTGATGGGCCTTAGTGGAAAGGAGGAAAGGGGCCCAAGTGCTGGCGCACCTTCCCCTTCCCTAGTCCTATTAGGACTAGGAGAAGGTGGCGCCTCTCCCCTTCCCACTTGGCCAATCCTAGTTGGACTAGGATTGGGGAAGGAATCCTACTCCGGTGGGAGTAGGACTCCCGCGCAGCCCTTGGTGGCCGCCAGCCCCTCCCTTCCCTCCTTTATATCTGAGGCAGAGGGCACCCCATGACACACAAGTTGATCATTGAGATCGTTCCTTAGCCGTGTGCGGTGCCCCTTCCACCAAACTACACCTCGAATATACCGTTGCGGAGCTTAAGCGAAGCCTGCGCGGTGGAACATCATCATCGTCCTGCACGCCGTCGTCTGTGAAACTCTCCCTCAACACTCGGCTGGATCGGAGTTCGAGGGGCGTCATCGAGCTGAGCGTGTGTAGAACTTCGGAGGTGCCGTACATTCGGTACTTGGATCGGTTGGATCGGGAAGAAATACGACTACTTCCTCTACGTTGCGTCAACGCTTCCGTTCTCTGGTCTCACGAGTGCGTGAGACAACACTCTCATCTCGTTGCTATGCATCACCATGATCTTGCGTGATCGTAGGAAAATTTTTGAAATTACTACGTTCTCCAACAGCAGTGCCTCCCTTGTAGATTACCAGGCAAGCAAACCCCCTTGTTCATTCCGATACAATCCCACTCTCTCGCTCCTGCTCTCAGTTATTGCATTAGGACAACAACGATTCATCTGCTACTTTGTGCTGCGGTAGTTGAACCCATTCCTCTGCATGACCTGTCATTGCCATAGTAAATAGTTGAAACCCACTAGCATGTGTAGGAGTTGATTGAGCCATGTTGTGTTCCTACCATGCTATGCCTGCTATTGCTTAGAGTTGTGTCAGGTCTGATTCATTGGGAATGAATTGGAGTGCAGTTCTATGTTACGATCTTTGAGAGTGAAATGTGTGAACACGATTTGGTAAAGGTAGCGGTGAGAGGCCATGTAGGAGTACATGGTGGGTTGTCTCACCGGAACCGTCCTTAAGCAATTGAGTTCTATGTTTGTCGTCCAATGACTAGCTACTACCACACATTGGAATGATTAAGTGCCCTCTCGACTTATTAACCAACTTGACCTCTGTCCGGTGAGTCGCAACTAGTTTACGGTGTTTGTAGGTAGTGTTAGTAGTCTACCAAGTGGCACCCGGCCAGTGGGCTTGGGACAGACTAGGCACAAGTGGCACGGTGTACCAGCGTGAGATCCATCCGTGAGGTGGGCTTGGGAACCCTGCACACATCATTTGGGGCCGTGGCGACACCCGGCGGATCTCCTTGCGGATGGAACCGAATAGGCGATAAACACGGACTAGAGTCTTGTGTGGTTAGTCGGTCGTGGCCGACACCCTCGCCAAAGCTTCCGCTTGAAGGTTGCCGAGATACATGGCGTGTATATTGCGGTAAGTGGCGAGGCGTGTGTTAAAGTACACCCTGCAGGTTATCATGATCTATTGAATAGCCGTGTCCTCGGTTATGGACTTCTTGGATGCTTAGGTGGTACATAGACAACTTGAAGTGGATACTCTAAAATGCTCAAGACAAGTGTGAGTGCTATGGATGGCCTTCTCGTATGGAGACGGGAATGAATCCATAGTAGTGTATTGATGTGGTGACTAGTGGACTCGTGTGCGCCATATCACCTCAAAGAAGTTCTGGTAGTCGTAGAACAGGATAGCCATAGAGTCAAAGCTGGCTTGCTGCAACTAAACTCCACATTACCTTCTTGAAACAAATGCATGTATGTTAGGATCTGATGTAAGTCTTGCTGAGTACCTTGGTACTCACGTTTGCTTTATTTATGTTTTGCAGATGAGACATCTGTCTCACTAGTAGTTCCACTTGGACTTCGACGAGTAGCTTGTTACCTCAGCTACGATCTTGTACCCTTGGGAGGGTCTTGTAGATAGTCAGGCTTCTCAGCCTTTTTCTTTTGTAGTTGTCTGTACTCAGACATGTAATGCTTTCGCTTGTTGCTTGTATGCTCTGAATGATGGGTCATGTGACCCCTGTTTGTATTTAATGCTATGTGGCTCTTCTGAGCCTTTATCTATATGAGTTTGCGTTATGTTGTGATGCCATGTTGTACAGCACATACTTGCATGTTATGCGTACGTGTAACTTGTATTGCTATGTGTGGGATCCGACAACCTAGTTGTTTATCCTTGGTAGCCTCTCTTATGGGGAAATGTAGTCTCGTGCTTCCGGCGATAGTAGTCCGATCTGCCCGGTTCACGAGTCCTGCTAGCCAAAGACTTGCTTGGACACTTGATAGCGGCATGTGTTTCACTTCGTTCCTATATACGTCCCTTCGGGAAATGTCACGCGGTGATATTGAGTCCTGCCTAGCTGCTACAGCCGGGATATCGGAGTCTGTTAGCCTAGTGCTACAGCCCGAATTCATACGTTGATGACCGACATGCTCGATGTGATTCATGTATGCCTGTCCCCATAGGTTAGTGCCACTTTGGGTTCACGACTAGTCATGTCGGCCCGGGTTCTCTGTCATATGGATGCTAGCGACACTATCATATACGTGAGCCAAAAGGCGCAACCGGTCCCGGGCCATGGTAAGGCGACACCCGTGGGAATACCGTGCGTGAGGCCGCAAAGTGATATGATGTGTTACATGCTAGATTGGTGTGACTTAGGATCGGGGTCCCGACAGAAGGCCACTACCGAGGCCAAGGATGCTCGCTCTGCAATGAGAGCCATGAAGCAGGAGCTACGTCAGGCCGGAGATATCGCGGCTGGAAAGCCCTTTAAGCTGCGGATGAAGTTCGGGGATCCTAAATATGCTCAGTTGGACCGGCTGTGGAGTGCGGCGGATACTTATCTGGACTAGGCGGCAAGTGCCGCGGACGCGGCCGAACACTTCCGAGATCAACAGGATCACGAAGTGGAAAAGCTTTTTTGGTCGCAGTTCCACAATCCAGAGCGCCCACTTCCATTAACCGAGCGTTTGGCCGAATGGGCAGAGCTGAATAGGTTATCCGGACTCGCCATGAAGGATGTTGTGAGTCATCTATGGCCGGAAAGGCCCGAGCCGAAGAGTTATTTTAGTTTGGTGCAGCAGTTCCTTGGTGTGGTGCCGCATATCAATGCAATGAAGAGGTCAGCGTGCATAGAGGTGCGCGGATGGCTCTTGCCGTGTCAAGACATACTTGGGCGGAGATGAAGGCCACCGACGTTGCATCCCAAGATTGAGGACGGGGCCGAGTACTGCCGAGCACTATTTTCAGAAGTCTGCAGGCGCTTCGTTTAATAGAGACGCACCGTCGAAGGATATCATGTTGAATAACATATATTATTGTAAAACAATGTTTCGATGGAATATAAAAGATTTTTATACTTGTGCTGCAAGAATTAAAATACCTCTGTCACGACCATTAATGTATATGTATATATAACTTTGAAAGATGGCGGTCTTCCGCTTCATTACGCATATAATGCGGGGTGTTATAAAAGCGCATTTTCACACTTGATCCAACGTCTTGGTCCTATAAAGGAGGTGATAGCGCGGCGAACTAGGCAACCGGACTATAATGCTTCATCACTTTCACTTAGCCATAGGAGTTTGACGGTGGGGCTACTATATAGCCCCTAGGGGCACCGCTTCGCCGAATTGGGCGCGTGTGTGCTGACCGAAACGGCCCTTCGTTAATCTGGAGGAATCCTAAAGATTTGGTGGGTCATCAGTGGTTGACCAGTCTCACGCTATATCATGACGGTCGGTTTTGGCTTTCTCTCTTGAGGTGCTTTCTTTGGCGAACAAGGGCACAATCGCATAGTTCTCCGGTGCCGCCTTAGCCGATAGAGCGGAACGTAAAGCAGCAAAACAGAGCCGGGCAAACCCAACATTTGACCAAAGACATGATTGAAGCTGATGCATATAAGGCCAAACTTCATGACGCCGAACACTCCCTATGGTATTCGGTCTTTATGAAAGCGGGCTGAACAACGCCCTTAGTAATAAGCCCACGTGTCCGTGCAGCAAAAATCGACATGGCCAATGCTAAGGCGCCAGCCTCCACCTCGGTTATAGCAAGAAACCGGGGATGTGTATCAACAAGAGACAGTAAAAAAGGTTTATGTAGGGTCTTAATCTAAAAGAATCCTTGAGCGGGTCCCTCTTGCGTCTGCACATGTCTCCGTTGTGCAGTATCACGGGCGGGTGTAGCACGGTGTTCATCTGTAAAGAGAGGAACTTAATTGAAAAGATCGTGCGAAAATGTACGATATATTAAAAAACAAAGTACAATTTAAAAATGAATAAAATTGAGCTTTATTGTCTCTTGTTGTATATCTGCGGAGCCCTTATGCGGGGCTATGCGGCTAGTAAGCCCTTAGATGTATACGGGACTCGTCTAGCCATGTCCGTGCAGACGACTTGTTTATGTGCTTTGATTAGTGAAGCCGGCTTAGTGTGTGGCTGTCAAGGGGCCGCACAATCTTCAGCTCGAGGAACACTCGATATTTCCTTTAATGAGATGATGCCTCGTGGACCGGGCATTTTAAGTATAAGAGATGCATAATGCGGTATTGCGTTAAAGCGTGCAAAAGCTTGGCGTCCCAAAGAGTGCTTGATAGCTACTTGTAAATGGGGCGATGTGGAAGGTTAGCTTTTACGGCGGAAGTTGTCGGGTGAGCCGAACATAACTTTTAGCGAGAGAGAGCCCGTCGATGGGCATCTGGGCTGGCGTTACCCTTGAAAGGAAGTGTTGCTATGGCGAATTGTTGTTGGGTCTCTCCCCATTTTGCGGATTGTGCCCTGATATAGCAGGTTTAAATCACTGCCGCCGTCCATTAGGACTTGTGTAAAGTGGAGTCCGTCAATTATGGGATCTAATACCTAGGCAGTCTAGCCTGCATTCCAGATACTTCTAGAGTAATCCAGATGGTCGAAGGTGATTGGTTTTAACAACCAGTGGCGGGACTCCTCTGGGATAGGCCGTATGGCGCGTATCTCTATGGGCGCCACTCTGTTCTTCCCTTTTGTCACGTGAAGTGAATTTACTGTTTCGACTTCTTGTGGGAAATTCTTTTGTTTTCCGGTGCTCTGCTTGTGGGGTTCGTCATCGTCCTCGCTTGGCGTGTCGAGCCCCTTGTGTTCGGCGTTGAGTTTGTCGGATTGCTTGAAGACCCAAAGTCTCTATGGGTATGGTTTGCAGGCTTCCCGGGAGTACTGTGCATTTGGCATATCTTGTCCAAGACTTTGTTTAGGTTAGATAGCTCGTCCCTGTTATCCTTGAGGGGCAGCTTTTTCTGATTCTGCCGAGAGCTTTTGAATCCGGCGTTGACCGCCGTGCTCTTGAGCTGTTTCCCTTGGTCCGTATTTGTTCCTTCTTTGCGTCGCGGTTTCCGTTCCATCCCTAACCCGGATGTACTTGGGTCACTGGTGCTGCATCTTTCCAACCAGCTATCCTCTCCTGCGCATAGCGGGTCATGAGGCTTGTTAATGCGGCCATTGTTCTTGGCTTTTCTTGGCGAGGTGTCTGGCGAGCCATTAGTCTCGAGCAGCGTGTGTTTGAAAGCTGCTAAGGCTTGGCGTCCGGACGATCGACTATCTGGTTCTTTTAGTAAGAAATCTGTTCGAATTTCCGGGCTGACTCTCGGGTTGTTGATTTATATGACTTAAATGATCGCATCCGGAGGTCGGACATAGGTCCCTTGAAAATTTTCCCAAAAGCATCCTCGAGCTCTTCCCAACTTCCAATGGTGTTTTCGGAAGGCTTTTAAGCCAATGCCGGGCTGGCCCTTTGAGTTTGAGGGTAAGTATTTTATGGCGTGGAGATCATCTCCTCTAGCCATGTGTATGTGGAGGATGTAATCCTCAATCCGCACTCGAGTGCTGTTGTTCCGTCGTATGCCTCTATGTTTACGGGCTTGAATCCATTGAAATTCATGATCCAAACCTCATCGGTGAAACATAGGGGTGTGTGGCACCCCTATATTTGGGTGTACCGTGATGTTCGGATACTTGATGCGTTGCATTGCTTACTAGAGCTTGCTTTCTTGGCCCGTAGATAGA
>JAHIAM010017786.1:0-54128 GCA_021605205.1 Aegilops longissima | reverse complement strand
TAGACCATGAGATTGTGCAACCCGGATACCGTAGTAATGCTTTGGTGTACCAAACGCCACAACGTAATCGGGTGGCTATAAAGGTGCACTAGGTATCTCCGAAAGTATCTGTTGGTTGGCACGAATCGAGACCGGATTTGTCACTCCGATGATGGAGAGGTATCTTCGGCCCACTCGGTAATGCATCATCATATGAGCTCAATGTGACTAAGTAGTTAGTCACAGGATCATGCATTACGGAACGAGTAAAGTGATTTGCCGGTAACAAGATTGAACGAGGTATTGGGATACCGACGATCGAATCTCGCAAGTAAGATACCGATTGACAAAGGGAATTGTATACGGGATTGATTGAATCCACGACATTGTGGTTCATCCGATGAGATCATCATGGAATATGTCGGAGCCAATATGGGTATCTAGATCCCGCTATTGGTTATTGGCCGAGAGGTGTCTCGGTCATGTCTGCATGGTTCCCAACCCGTAGGGTCTACACACTTAAGGTTCAAGGACGCTTAGAGTTGTTATGGGAAATAGTATGTGGTTACCAAGGTTGTTCGTAGTCCCTGATGAGATCCCTGATGTCACGAGGAGTTCTAGAATGGTCCATAGGTGAAGATCGGATATTGGACGAAGGGTATTGAGTCCGAAGTGTTCCGGGGTACTGTGTATGGCAAGATGTCCGAAGGGGTTTCGGAGGCCCCGCAAGTGTTGGGGGCCTTATGGGCCAAGGGAAGGGGCAAACCAGCCCACTAAGGGGCAGCGCCTCCCAACCCCTCTCACGTAACAGGAGAGGTGAAGGCCCCTAGGGCAGCCCCCCCGGCTTGGGGGCAAGTCTCCTAGGTGGGGGCCAAAACCCATCTAGGTTGTCATGTGCTTTAAGGTTGATGCACAAAATATTAATGCGAAAGAACGCCACTTTATATTGCCACTTGTGATAGGGACCTTTATTATGCAGTCCGCACTTTTATTGCTTCCATATCACAAGATCGATAAAGCTTATTTCCTCCACACTAATAGATCATACACATTTAGAGAGCAATTTTTATTGCATGCAACAATAACAACTTACTTGAAAGATCTTACTCAATCCATAGGTAGATATGGTGGACTCTCATGGCAAACTGGTTTAAGGATATTTGGAAACACAAGTAGTATCTCTACTTAGTGCAAATAATTTGGCTAGCATGAGAGGGAAAGGCAAGCTCAACATGTTGGATGATCCATGACAATATACTTTATTTCGGATATAAGAAAACATAACCCATTACGTTGTCTTCCTTGTCCAACATCAACTCTTTAGCATGTCATATTTTAATGAGTGCTCACAATTATAAAAGATGTCCAAGATAGTATATTTATATGTGAGAACCTCTTTCTTTATTACTTCCTATTAATTGCAATGATGACCAAAACTATGTTTGTCAACTCTCAACAACTTTTATTCATCATACTCCTTATATGTGAAGTCATTACTCCCATAAGATCCATATGATCTCTTTATTTCTTTTTACTCTTTCTTTTCTTATTCTCAAGATCATAGCAAGATAGCAAAGCCCTTGACTCAACACCAATCTTTATTATAAATAGCTCACTGACTCGATTACATAGAGAGATCATAAAGTAAAACTCAAAACTAGATCATACTAAAACTTTATTCTAATAGATCAAGATATTACCAAAAAGGATCGAACTAAGAAAACGGTAAAGATAGGAGTGTGATGGTGATACGATATCGGGCACTTCCCCAAGCTTAGGGCACAAGGGAGTGCCCATACCCATGTGATTATGTCCTCTTCTTCGAGGTGGTGATGATGGAGTTGTTGATGATGTAGGCTTGTCGTCCATCTTCCAAGGCATAGGCTCACCATCATAGAAGGATGATCGAGTCTCCGGGATCCTCAAATCTGCAGCCAAACTCATCCTCTTGAATCTATATTCATACTCACAGCTTTGGTTTTGCATGTCATAGATCCGGGCCTGGAGGTGCTCAATTTTCTCGTGAAGCTTGAAGATGGTCTCCCAATGTTCTTGACATCTAGCTTGTGGTTGTTGGTGAACTCCGTGATCATTATGTGGTTGGCACCTAGTCCACGCTCCACCATCCCCCGGCACTTGAAAACTTGTTGCTCCATTGCTTCAAGCCTTGTCTCCTGCTTCCTGGTCCTCCTTGGTCCCTCAACATCGCTGGATGTGCAGAACCTCACGATCTCAATGGTTTGAGGATGTCTTGAAGGAAATATGCCCTAGAGGCAATAATAAAGTTATTATTTATTTCTTATATCATGATAAATGTTTATTATTCATGCTAGAATTGTATTAACCGAAACATAATACATGTGTGAATATATAGACAAACAAGATGTCACTAGTATGCCTCTATTGACTAGCTTGTTAATCAAAGATGGTTATGTTTCCTAACCATGAACAAAGAGTTGTTATTTGATTAACAAGGTCACATCATTAGTTGAATGATCTGATTGACATGACCCATTCCGTTAGCTTAACACTTGATCGCTTAGTATGTTAATGCTTTCTTCATGACCCATACATGTTCCTATAACTATGAGATTATGCAACTCCTGCTACCGGAGGAACACTTTGGTACTACCAAACGTCACAACGAATCGGGTGATTATAAAGGAGTACTACAGGTGTCTCCAAAGGTACTTGTTGGGTTGGCGATTTCGAGATTAGGTTTTGTCATCCGATTGCTCTGGAGAGGTATCTCCAGCCTTCTCGGTAATACACATCACTTAAGCCTTGTAAGCATTACAACTAATGAGTTAGTTGTGAGATGATGTATTACGAACGAGTAAAGAGATTTACCGTAACTAGATTGAACTAGGTATTGATACCGACGATCAATCTCGTAAGTAACATACCGATGACAAAGGGAACAACGATGTCGTTATGCGGTTTGACCGATAAAGATCTTCAGAGAATATGTAGGAACCAATATGGGCATCCAGGTTCCGCTATTGGTTATTGACCGAGAATGGTTCTAGGTCATGTCTACATAGTTCTCGAACCCGTAGGGTCCGCACGCTTAACGCTTCGATGACAGTCATTATGAGTTTATAAGTATTGATGCACCAAGGTTGTTCGAGTCCCGGATGTGATCACGGACATGACGAGGAGTCTCAAATGGTCGAGACATAAAGATTGATATATTGAAGCCTGCATTTGGACATCGGAAGTGTTCCGTGAAATCGAATTTACTCGAGTACCGGAGGTTACCGAACCCCGGGAGGACTATGGGCCTTAATGGGCCATAAGAGAGAAGAGGAAGGGCCGCCAGTGGGCTGCGCGCCTCCCCTCTGTCCGAATAGGACAGGAGAGGGGGCGGCGCCTTCCTCTTCCCTCCTCCAATCCTAATCCAACTAGAGAGGGGGAGTCCTCCCGTGGAGTAGGACCTCCAGCGCGCCTCCCAAGGCTGGCCGCACCCCTTGGCTCCTTTATATAGGGCAGGGGGCACCCCATGACACACAAGTTGATCTACGGATCTTTCCTTAGCCTGAGCGGTGCCCCTTCACCATATTCCACTTCGTCATATCGTCATGAGCTTAGGCGAAGCCCGCGCCGAGAAGTCATATCGTCAGTGAGCTTAGGCGGCCCCGCGCCGTGGAGCATCAACATCGCCACCATGCCGTCGGTCGACGGAACTCATCCCCGACACTTTGCTGGATCGGAGTCCGGGATCGCCATCGAGCTGAACGGTGCGTAACTCGGAGGTGCCGTGACGCTCGTGCACCTACATTTGTTTTGAGAAATGTGTACGTAAGTACATGGAGCCAGCTAGCGTGCGTGGGCTCAGTCCCTGGCCGAAATCACTATTTGACCTTTTCAACAATATTTTTTAGGTAAAGGCCATAGCCGACTTTATAAATAAAGCCATAGGCAGAGTTAGCAGACCCAAGAGACCAGCACGACAAAGTATCAGCCCAGACCTAGCGAGGATAGTCTAAGTACATGGCTCCCAGCGATACCACGACACTCAGGCGGAGATAGAAAGAAAAAGAAAGCCGATCACCAGCGACTAAGTTCCATCATGGACTGGGAGATGGAGATAGCAAGTGCGGATCTTGGCCAACATGGCGTCGAGGCGTCTGTCCTCCTCCTTAGTCAATGATCTCCTTGCTGCGAGGAATACACGGGTCTTAAATAAGCAATCAGCGAGCTTAGCAGGAAAACATGTTCGATGGTAAATTTATTCCTTGTCGTCCAAAGGACCAGCACATGGCTGCGAAGCCCACAAAACAATCTCCTGGGGCCCCAACCAAAGAGTCAACCAAGATCGCGAGATCGAGAAAAGGAGGTCGGGCCGAAACACATAGCAGGATCGATACAACACCAAAACAGATTAGCAAACACAGTTGAAGAAGACATGTGAAGTGTCTTCTCATACCACATAGAGCACAACTATCCGATCCGGGCCATTACGCTTAAATTTGGTCACCCGTCGGCACCCAGGAGGCTTGCGAAGGAAAACCTTGACCTTAGGGGATCGAGCCCTCGGATCCACTTGAATTTGGAGGTGGTGGACCCGACAATGAGTTTACCATAAAGGGATGTAGCGCCTCGATGCGGCTATATCTCCCGTGTCGGCCGACTTAGAGCATAACCGCATTGAAAGCAATGCATAGTGAGGTAATCTTCACACAACCCATGTAATACACAAGGAAAGAGATACATAGTTGGCTTCTGATGCCACTTCACACAATACATAAATAAACATCCATCATCCAGATTACACTCAAGGTCCGACTACGGAACCAAAATAAAAGACTACCCCAAATGCTCCAGGATCCCGATCGTCCCAAGCTGGCTCCTCTGATTATCGGAAAAGACATAATATGACCACATTCCTCGTCGAACTCCCTTGAGCTCGGTTCGTCATACTGCTGGCATCGTCGGCACTTGCAACTGTTTGGTAGAATCTATGAGTCACGGGGACTCGGCAATCTCACACCGAGATCAAGACTATTTAAGCTTATAGGAAGGACGAGTTGTGAGGTGGAGCTGCGACAGCGACTAGCATATATGGTGGCTACATTGCAAAAGGCGAGAAGAAGCAAGGCATGGTGCGTGAAGCTAGTAGCGATCAAGAAGTGATCCTGAAACTACTTCGTCAAACATAACTCCAACACCGTGTTCACTTCCGGACTCCACGAAGAGACCATCACGGTTACACCTGTTGATGTGTATTAATTAAGGTCAACTTTGGGTTTTCTACAACCGGACATTAACAAATTCCCATCTGCCTCATAACGAGCCGGACTTTGAAAGATAATACCCTGCGGTGTCCCAACTTAGCCATTATAAGCTCTCACGGTCGAAGGATATTCCTTCTACCGGAAGACCGATCGATCTCGGAATCACGGACTACAAGACATTTCGTGACAATAAAACAAGACCAACAAAGCCGCCCGAATGTGCCGACAAATCCCGATAGGAGCTGCACATATCTCGTTCGAGGCACGGATTGTCCAAGCCCGATAGGCCATCTCGAGTTGCCCTGATGGCCACCGGGTGACAGAGTTGGACCAGCTTTCGGAGAGCAACGGCCGGGGGTTAAAATAAAGATGACCCTCGGGCTCGCGAAAACCAGGGAAAAAACTTAGGTGGCAAATGGTAAAACCAAAGTTGGGCCTTCTGGAGAGTCTTATTCAAAGCGAACTGTCAAGGGGTCCCATAAATCACCCAACCGTGTAAGGCGAAATCAAGGAACATAACACGGTATGGCGGAAACTAGGGCGGCAAGAGTGGAACAAAACACCGAGCATAAGGTGAGTCTTCCACCCTTTACCAAGTATATAGATGCATTAATTATAGCAGATATATTGTGATATCCCCAACAAGTAAACATGTTCCAACAAGGAACAACATCTCCATGTTCAACAAGGAACAAACTTCATCTTCACTGCAACTAGCGCTATAAGAGGTGAGCAAGCGGTAACATAGCCAATCAGCGGTTTGCTAGGAAAGGATGGTTAGGGGCTTGACATGGCAATATGGGAGGCATGATAAGCAAGTAATAGGCATCATAGCATAGGCATAGCAAAAGAGCGAGCATCTAGCAAGCAAAGATAGAAGTGATTTCGGGTATGGTCATCTTGCGCAAAGTTCTCCGAGTTGTCGAAAGCTTGATCCTCGTAAGCGTTCTCAACAGGTTCCTCGTTCACGTGCTCGTCTCGGCTCTACCCAAAGCAAGAACACAAACAATGGAACCACAATAAATCACGGTGCAATGCACAAGCAACATGATGCAATATATGGCATGATATGCGAGATGTGATATGCAATGGGTATCGTACTCTAGAAGGAAAATGATGAACCAGGCATCAACTTGGCAAACCAAGTATGCCTGGAAAAGTGAGATGATTTCGGTTGAAATCGATATAAAGATCACCAGAATCGGATGCGGTTTGCAAATGACAAGCAAAACAAGAATAGCGCAAATCTGCCATTAACAGCACGATGCCACATAGCAAGCAACAAGAAATTAAGCTACTGCACCCAAGCGTACCAACAAAACACATGGCAGTGATCTACTCAAGATGCTTGACAAAAGATGAACACTGAGCTTCGGCTAAATTACATCATAACAGGTCCAAACAAGCATGGCAAAAGTGCAAAACATATCAGCTTCACAGACTTAGTGAAATTACTGAACATGACAGAAACAGCATCAGGTAGCAATGTTCAGAGCAAGCAAACAACATGCTACAGGAACTTATAATAGCAAAACAAGGCATGGCATGAATCTACTCAAAGCATATAACAAAAGTCCCTTCGACCATGAGCCAAAAGGGATCAGAAAATATGATGGCACCCGTAAACATAGCAAGTTTCGTTCTGATTCAGCAACAGGGCATGACAAAAACAGATAACAAGTAGGCATGTTCAAGCTCGATGCACTCACTACAGGCATTACATGATAAACTAAGCATACATCCATCAAGAAGACATGGCATAGAAGATATACATGGCAAGAACAACATCATAGCATACACGGATCAACTACAACAACCTTGGCAAAATTGAATAACATGTAAACAACCTGCCGAAACATTTTATAGCAAAAGTAGAGCTCGATTGACTCAAGCTATGGCACTCCATAATTGCAAACAAGGGCATGGATGGATGAGCATAACCATATGTTCAAAACATCCTTTGAAGTATCTCAAAATATGCATGGATCTCTCGTAGCATCAAGTTAACATGGCATAAAATATCAATAAAGCAGAGGCTGAAATCAGCAAGCGTCATGAAGCCTAGTTTGCATGCTTGTGCTAGTCACCAAGATCAAAAATACATGGCATACACCCCTGTAAAGATGGCATGGTATATTACAAAACACCTTTATCGGACCCGATCCTAAGTCACACGATCTAGCATGTAACACATCATATCACTTTGCGGCCTCACGCACGGGTATTCCCAAATTAGCCTTACCATGGCCGGGACCGTTTCGTCTTTTGGCTCACATATGATGATGTCGCTAGCATCCTATGACAAAGAACGGGCCGACATGGCTAGTCGTGAACCCAAAGGCACTAACCCATGGGGACAGGCATACATGAATCACATCGAGCATATCGGTCATCAGCGTATATATTCGGGCTGTAGCACTGGGCTAACAGGACTCGGTATCCGGGCTGGGCTAAGCAGGACTCGAATAACACAGCGTGACATTTCCCGAAGGACGGACATAGGATCGAAGTGAAACACATGCGGCCGATCAAGTGTCCAAGCGGTAGTCTTTGGGCTAGCGGGACTCCGGTGAACCGGCTGTAGCGGACTACTATCGCTCGGAGGCACGAGACTACATTTCCCCATATGAGAGGCTGCCAAGGATAAACAACTAGTTTGTCGGATCCCACACATACCAAGCATTTCAAACATACACACAATATGCTCAATGTAGATACAACATGGCATCACAACATAACTCTCGACTCAAAATATTATTCATTAGGCTCAGGGCGAGATATTACAAACATGGGTCTCATGACCCCCTCGAAACATACAAGTCAAAGCACAAGCGGAAGCTAAACATGTGCAGATACAGACAACTATAAATGAAAAGGTGAGGCGACTATCTACCGGATCTCCTGAGGCACAAGATCGTAGCTGAGGTAACAAGCTAAGCGTCGAGTCAAGCGGAACTACTAGCGAGGCGCGTCTCGCAAAACATAAAATAAGCAAGCGTGAGTACAATTGTACTCAGCAAGACTTACATCAGAACTAACTACATATGCATCATTATCAAGGGGGTGGTGGAGTTTGTTGCGGCAAGCCAGCTTTGACTCGGTGGCTATCTGAACTACATTGCAAGTAACTCCTTTGAGGTGGCTTACGAGTCCACATATTCACCATATCAATACACCACTATGGACCCGCTCCGTCTCCCTGAAGCGCCATCCATAGCACTCCGCTTATCTTGCGCATTTTAGAGTATCCACTTTCACTTGTCTATGAACTGATAGGCAACCGGAAGTCCTTTTCGTGGACACGTATTCGAATAGATCATATTAAACCTGCGGTGTACTTCTTCACACGCTCTCACCACTTAAATCGTTTACCGACATGTACTCGGCAACCTTCAGCGGAAGCCCAGCGTGGGCCTGGCCTACCTAAACACTCAAGTCCCTAGTCGGGTTTATCGCCTATTCGGGTTCCATCGCAGTCCGGAGGTTTCCCATACAGCCCGCGATGTGTGCAGGGTTCCCGAGATACCAAGCGGGCTTTTCGGTACACGGCCACGGTGCCTACCATAACACAACCCACCCCTAAGGTCAGCGTTGCGTGCGGCTGACATCTACAAACACGAAACTACTTGCAACTCCGGATGAGGACAAGGGTGGTCAAAAGCGAGAAGGTCCATTGGTTTGGGCCCAATGCGTGGTAGTAACTGTTTCATGGATCACAAACACAGAACTCAGTTCACGAGGGCGGCTGCAATGAGACAACCCACCATGTACTCCTACATGGCCTCTCACCTACCTTTACCAAATCGTGTTCACACACTTAGCTCACACTCAATAGGACATGTTCATAACAATTCCAATTCATTCCCGATGAATCGGACCGACTCAACTCTAAGCGATGGCAGGCATGACAAACAAGCATAAATGAGTAGGCACAACATGGCTCAAACAACTCCTACTCATGCTAGTGGGTTTCATCTAATTCTTGTGGAATGACAGGTCATGCAAAGGATCGGGTTCAGCTCTGCGACAAGTAACACATGAGTCGTTTTGTCCTAATGCGATAAAATAGAGCAGGAAGCGAGAGAGTGGGATTATATCGGAATGAACAAGGGGTTTTGCACAGCACTTGAAGATAATATAGTTCTTCATCGGTGTCATCGAACTCATCGTCGGTACATAAATCTAGGGAGGGACTATTACCGGCAAACAAGAGAGAACACAATCAATGCAATGCACATTCACATGAATGACATGTCATATTAAGGTACTGAATTCACCTAATGCAATAATAATCCAAGTTAGTTGAAGTGGAATTCAAACAAGGTTGAACTCCAACTCCAAATGCTATTTCATAAATTACCTAATCATGATTCATCCTATTCAGTGAGGTTAACTTGTTCAAACATGCATGATCATGGCATAAACAGATTCTTCATATTTTTCTGATCATTTTCATATATAAATTATTTCAATCCGAGCTACGGTTGAATTTCTATGATTTATTAAAGTTTAGGGCATTTCTGAATTTCCTAAATTAAATTAAATCGAGAAAAGTTTCTTGCGTCGGCATGATGTCATGATGGCGTCATCAGGTCAACAGGGCTGGTCCGGTCAAACTGACTGTGGGACCCATATGTCATTATGCAGTTATATAATGGGATTAATTAATTTTAACTAATCAAATTAGGGCCACTGGCCTTTATTGTGTTAGAGGGGTTAGTTAGTCTAACTAAACTAATCAAGGGCGGGGCCCAATCGAAGCCGGGGTGGTCAACCCCAGTCAAAAGTCAACGCCACCGTGACAGCCCGCTGACGTCGAGCAGCGGAGCGCCATGAGGTTGCTCCTCCGGTGGCTAAAAGCGGCGGAGGGCACGAAGCCCTTCCTCTGCGCATCAGAGAGCCAGTAGCAGTCGCCCGAGTTGGCGGCGTTGGCCAGCGGCTGCGAAGCCTGACGCAGGCAAGCGTCGCTCTGCGGTGCAGGGGCAGCAGGGAGCCTCTGACGGCTTCCCGAGTTGTGAACATCACCGGTGCTCACGGGGCGGCAGAAAGCTTCGGGGCCTGAGGCTCGCCGGCCATGGCGTGGCGGTTCGAGGTGCTAAGCGGGCGGTGGCTACAGGCGCCTGCGAGAGAAGTGAGGAAATGGCGAGCTCATGGATCGTGGGGCGGTCGGCCCAGGCTCGGGGAGGCGGCAAGCAGTGGCGAATTGGTGAATCCTCGGCGGTGGTGGAGAATCTGGCGGTGAGGCGATGGAGCCATCCGGCTGCTTCCCGGTGGAGAGGTTCATGGAAGAGGCGGGCTCGGGGCATGTCGAGGAGAGGGGGTGGCGGTGGCATGGCCAGTGCCGTCGTGGTGGCAGGCGTGGTCTCGTGAGATGAGGCAGAGGAGGAGCGAGGGAGGGAGGCGAGGGATCAGGGGTTGGGGGCGTGGCGTCTCCGTGGCGTCGCGAGGAGGTCGGGGAGGCCGCCACGAAGCGGGGAGGTGGCGCTGCAGGCGTCCGTCTGAGCGACACGCCTCTGCCGATGGCGGAGGTAGGCAACAGGAGTGAGGGGTTTGCGGTGGTGGGCTGGGCCAGGGCCAGCCCGGGGAGGAGGGGCGGTTGGGGTGAGAGGTAAGCAGTCAGTTCTGTCCTCTCTTTTATTATCTTGTTTTCTATTTTTACATTTGTTTTAGTTTAGTAAAATACTAAACCATTTAAATGAATCCTGAAAATAATTATGGGCATTAACTGAATTATTAGGAGGCCCTAACTATTTTCAAAATTGTTGGAGCATTTAAAATATTAATAGTATTTAAATGCCCCAATTCAAATACAATATGGTTTATTCAAAATCCAAAATGTCTTGGAAAATATCCATCACCTCTGGATATGGTTTCACCTTTTCCATTAATCATGAACATTTTAAACCACTTTGGTTCTTTGAAGATATTTTGAAGTTGAACCTATTTGAATTGCTTTAGTGCTAGGGCTTGATCATCCCCATTTCAAATTTTCATGAAAATTAAACATGATGCATGGATGCAATGCTACTAGCTACAAACAAGCTCTAGGGTTGATGCAGGGTGTGACAGCTCACCCCACTAAACAAGAATCTACCAGAGATTCAAGGCGTGAGTAAGAGGAAAGGAAGTCACGAACTATCACAATCTTCATGATCCATTTGCCTCCTCGAAAATGTTGATTCATTCCATCATCTTAGTCTTGGCGTCTTGCTTTCGAGATCTTTACGACCGACGAAAGAAGGAAACCTACATGATTCGATCTTCATGAAGATCGGGTAATCATGATCAACTCCAGGGCCGAGATGGTGTCACATCTCGAGTTGAGACACAAAATGCATCGAGAGGGATGGAAGAACAACAAAGAGGTTTGATTAGTGGCAACAATTCCACGCTTTAGGAAGATGGTGGATGGTGTCAAGGTGGTGAAAAATTTGCCATGATTCAATAGCGGGCACCTCGAAAAGGTGGCGCAAAGAACTATTCCCTTAAGTGGCAAAAATTACTTTTGAATTAGAGATCATTGAGACTCTCCATGCCAGCCTAAAGGCGATCATAGCGATCATGTGGTGGAAGGCAAAGAATGGTACGGACTAAAATGGATGATGTAGACTACCTTGTTGAAGACAACGCAATGGATGATTTTGCTTATCATCGGGTGGAGGGGACTAGGGTAAGTCCACTTTTGAGGATGATCTTGAACGAGATTACTAAGGCAGCCCATAGTGAAATGGCACAGGGCGGTGCAAGCTGGGAGCGAAATGCAAGCATTGAATGTTCCAACCATCATATCACTGAGATTCGAGATCCGATTGGTAATAGGATATTTCAGACTGGCATATACGAAAAGGAAGGTTGCAACACAAATCGAGAGATGACATTGCGAGATTCTCGGGAATGAACCAAGATAGTAAGCTCCAAAACATGAGCTGGTTCGCTAAACACATGTGAACACGTTGTTTGGACAAGCATGACCACATGGTAGTCTCACATAAAACACTACCGAGTTCGGGTTGGGAACCATCATTGCGGATGAAGTCCTTACATAAGTCCGATTAGCTATTAGGAAGGAACTTCTTCTCCTTGAACAAATCAATCGGTGGCTTGAGGTGCTAGGGATACATACGGAATGAAGATGATCAGTCTATCAAACCATGGAATACTACACATGCATGACTGACTTGGAATGATTCCGGAAACAAAACAAACCTTTCTCAAATTCATGGTGGCAACTAAAACACATAAACTTGAGAAGTCTCTTCAACCATCCAAGCATAAACTTCATGAGCGGCATACGAAGAAATGCTTACAATTTTCCAACACTAGGTTGATGTTCAACACGACTCATGGGGAGACGAAATGCTCTTGATGGGCTCAACGACAACTCATGGAATTTCCATATCCTTGGACTTCCACCATCATGTGAACACGGTGTTAGCATTGGTCAGACCAAAGATGTAATGGGTATGCTCGAGGGATCAACCACGGTAAGACAACATTACGAATATCGTTGGTTCTGATTTGACTTGACAATGGCCCATACTCAAATCAAAGAATTGGTAGGACAATAGGTCCAACAAGCTGATCACGAGGACCAATCGATGAAGATATCATCTTTCTTCAACACACACTACACAAGAATATCCCTTTGGATCGAACTAAGTTAGGCAAGCTTTTATCTTCCAACTCTCCAAGTTGTTGTCTAAGCAACCAGCTAGCGAGGGTATCCAACACGATTCTTGGAGAAGGTGGTTTAGAGAAATACCAACTTGATCACGAGCCCAACATAACAGTCGAGGAAACAACCGTAACACTTCCAAGAAGATATTTGGAAAGTCACGAACCACGATATGTTACTAAGCTGGGAGCAATCTTGCTTTTGAGGCAAGATGATATTATCAAATGAGTGAGGACTTGTCACAATCCTAACTCATCAATCGAAGTGCACGGAAGTAAGGACTAGGTAGCACGATCAATCTTAGGATGATGGTTTAATAACCAACGCTAAGAATGAGAATATTGTCCATTCACTACCAAGCAACAAGTTGCTCGGGGTATTGATTTCACACATCACAATTCACTTGTCGGCTTTCCGGTTGCGACAACAGGCCAGAAGTTGAAGGATGATGGTGAGAAGTATCACTACATCAAGAATTCATAAGAAGGTGCAATTCTTATGACATTCTTGACATAAGATGGTAACACTCGGTGGAGCGAATCAAAAGCTGAATTGGCATTTTGATCTGCGGGATACAACTACTTTGACCCAATCCTAGAAATGGATGAAGATTTGGAGTTTGTTTCTCCTAGTCATTCGGAATAGAATGGCCGGACCACAAGGATAAAATGCGATGAACACAAATGCACACATGGTTATCAATTGATAGGTGAAGGTCGGTAGGCATCTAAGAGAACAACTCAAAGGAACATATAATTTTCTGAGTTGTGGATGCACAGATTAGTATGTTGAGCAAGCTCAACATTTCTTCGGATAACCCATGCGAGAAAGGTAGAATTGGCAGATTCACAATTATGAATGGAGAACTCCTCAAAACACTCTTATTGTGATCTTTTGGCTCAAAAGAACTTACCATAAGCGGTTCGTAGTATTTGGAAGAAGGAAATACCACGGACCTTGAGGACTATACAAAGGTTACTAATATCCTAAAGGCACTAGCAAATACTAACAACATGAAGTAGGATGAATCTCGGGTTGAACCCAGGAGTAGAATACTACTAAATGGCATCACGCAGGATGCTTTCGAAAATGACGGAATCATCACATGAGGGATACAAAAGCATTGCTAAATTGCTAGGTGACTTCCTAAACATCTAGGGTCATAATAATAGTTCCAACATATATGTTGAGGCAGCAAGTACCTCAACCTTAATTAGTGTGCTTATTACAGCCCAAGGACATCGGAATGGAAGAAGGATTTGCAAATGCATCGGACTATTTAGAGACTGGGATGACTCGGACAGCATAACGACTGTAAATGCTCAAAATGATTTGAGACATTCTGCGAAATGGTGGCATAACCACTCAACAACATCATAACAAGATTACGAGATCAACGGTTATCATTAGGAAATAGTAGGCTGAGCGGAGATTAAAACCAACAATCTTAAAGTCTATGGATTAGTAACACGTCATCCTAATAGATAGATGAAAGCCTAGTTCTTAAACCCGTAGAAGAGAAGGGGATGACTCGGATCGGAAGGCCATGAGGTATAAGGAGTAAAAGAGCCTTACGTTCCCTTCACAATCAATTCCCTTACATAGCTAAAGCATTTCTAGACACAACCCGACCAGTTTGGCTTGGTAATCCTCTGACGATCGACTCTGATACCAACATCGGGGACCCGATCCTAAGTCACACGATCTAGCATGTAACACATCATATCACTTTGCGGCCTCACCACGCGGTATTCCCACGGTTCGCCTTACCGCCATGGACCGTTTGTCTTTTTGGCTCACGTATATGATAGTGTCGCTAGCATCCATATGACAAAGAACCGGGCCGACATGGCTGATCGTGAACCCAAGGCACTAACCCATGGGACGAGCATACATGAATCACATCGAGCATATCGGTCATCAGCGTATATTCGAAGGTACATGTGGGCTAACAGGACTCGGTATCCCGGTACATGGCGAGCTAAGACTCGAATAACACCGCGTGACATTTCCCGAAGGACAGACATAGGATGAAGTGAAACACATGCCCGGCGATCAAGTGTCCAGCGGTAGTCTTTGGGCTAGGGACTCGGTGAACAAGGCTGTAGCGGACTACTATCGCTCGAGCGAGACTACATTTCCCCATATGAGAGGCTGCCAAGGATAAACAACTAGTTTGTCGGATCCCACATACCAAGCATTTCAAACATACACACAATATGCTCAATATGTAGATACAACATGGCATCACAACATAACTCTCGACTCAAAATATTATTCATTAGGCTCAAGGAAGCGAGATATTACAAACATGGGTCTCATGAACACTCGGAATACAAGTCAAAGCACAAGCGGAAGCTAAACATATGCAGTACAGACAACTATAAATGAAAAAGGCTGAGAAGCGACTATCTGAGATCTGCGAGGCACAAGATCGTAGCTGAGGTAACAAGCTAAGCGTCGAAGTCCAGCGGAACTACTAAGCGAGGCCAGCGTCTCTCGCAAAACATAAAATAAGCAAGCGTGAGTACAATTGTACTCAGCAAGACTTATCGGAACTAACTACATATGCATCATTATCAAAGGGGGTGGTGGAGTTTGGTGCGACAAGCCAGCTTTGACTGTGGCTATCTGAACTACATTGGTAACTCTTTGAGGTGGCGCTGCAGTCCACATATTCACCATATCAATACACCACTATGGACCGCCCGTCTCTCCTACGAGCGCCATCCATAGCACCCACGCTTATCTTGCGCATTATATCCACTTTCACTTGTCTATGAACTGATATAGCAACCAGAAGTCCTTTTCCGTGGACACGGCTATTGAATAGATCATATTAAAGAGG
Organism: Aegilops longissima; assembly: GCA_021605205.1. NCBI lineage: Eukaryota > Viridiplantae > Streptophyta > Magnoliopsida > Poales > Poaceae > Aegilops > Aegilops longissima. Next base: position 38,389 of record JAHIAM010017786.1, on the reverse strand, counting down.
TGTACTTCTTCACACGCTCTCACCCTTACGTTTACGACATGTACCGGCAACCTTCAGCGGAAGCCCAGCGTGGGTGTGACCCGGCCTACCTAAACACTCAAGTCCTAGTCCGGTTTATCGCCTATTCGGGTTCCATCCGAGGAGTCGGCCGAGGTTTCCCATACACCCGACGATGTGTGCGAGGTTCCGAGATACCAAGCGGACTTTCGGTACAGACCCCGTGCCTACCGCAACAACCCACCCCTAAGGTCAGCGTTGCGTCATTGACATACTACAAACACGAAACTACTTGCAACTCCGGATGAGGACAAGGGTGGTCGAAGCGAAAGGTCCATTGGGCCCAATGCGTGGTAATAATGTTTCATGGATCACAAACACAGAACTCAGTTCAGGGCGGCAATGAGACAACCCACCATGCTCCTACATGGCCTCTCACCTACCTTTACCGTCGTGTTCACCACTTAGCTCACACAATAGGACATGTTCATAACAATTCCAATTCATTCCCGATGAATCAGACCGACTCAACTCTAAGCGATGGCAGGCATGACAAACAAGCATAAATGAGTAGGCACAACATGCTCAAACAACTCCTACTCATGCTAGTGGGTTTCATCTAATTCTTGTGGAATGACGAGGTCATGCAAAAGATCAAGGGGTTCGCGACAAGTAACACATGAGTCGTTGTTGTCCTAATGCAGTAAAATAGAAGCAGGAGCGAGAGAGTGGGATTATATCGGAATGAACAAGGGGTTTTGCTTGCACAGCATACGAAGATAATATAGTTCTTCATCGGTGTCATCGAACTCATCGTCGATTACATCGTCTAGGAGGACTATTACCGGCAAACAGAAGAACACAATCAATGCAATGCACATTCACATGAATGACATGTCATATTAAGGTACTGAATTCACCTAATGCAATAATAATCCAAGTTAGTTGAAGTGGAATTCAAACAAGGTTGAACTCAACTCCAAATGCTATTTCATAAATTACCCTAATCATGATTCATCCTATTCAGTGAGGTTAACTTGTTCAAACATGCATGATCATGGCATAAACAGATTCTTCATATTTTTTGATCATTTTCATATATAAATTATTTCAATCCAGACTACGGTTGAATTTCTATGATTTATTAAAGTTTAGGGCATTTCTGGAATTTCCTAAATTAAATTAAATCGAAAAGAGTTCTTTGCGTCGCATGATGTAAATAGTGCGTCATCGAGTCAACGAGGGCTGTCAGGTCAAACGACACATGGGACCCATATGTCATTAACACGATTATATAATGGGATTAATTAATTTTAACTAATCAAATTAGCGAGCCACAGGCCCTTTATTGAGTGTTAGCGAGGGGGTTAGTTAGTCTAACTAAACTAATCAGGCCGAGCCCACGTCGAGACGACCAGGTGGTCAACCCCAGTCAAGGTCAGCGCCACCGTGGCAGCCGGCGGCGTCGAGGCGGAGGCGCCTTGAGATTATCTCGGGAGGTGGCTAAAGCAGCCGGAGGCACCGAGGAGGCCTTCCTCCTGCGCATCAACGAAGCCCGCGAGCGGTCGCCGGAGTTGGCGGCGTTAGCCAGCGGCTGCAGAAGCCGACACGAATAGCGTCGCTCGTGCAGAATAGCAGAGGCTCTGACTTCCGGGGACCAGTGAACATGCGGTCTCTGAGGAGACGGCGGAAAAGCTCGGGAGGCCTTGAGGCTCGCGGCCATGGCGATGGCGGATTGGTGCTAGGCGGGCGGTGGCTGAGGCGCCAGAGAGAGAGAGAGTGAGGGGAAATGGCGAGCTCCATGGATCGCGTGGGGAGATGGTCGTGAGCCGGGAGGCGGCAGCGGTGGCGGTGTGGTGAAGATCCTCGGCGGTGGTGGGAGAATCGGCGGTGAGGCGATGGAGCCATCCGGGCTTGCTTCCTTGATGGAGAGGTTATGGGAAGAGGCGGGCTCGGGGCATGTCGGGAGGAGGGTGGCGGTGGCTGGTGGTGCTGCGATGTGGCAGCAGCCCGTGAGTCTGTGAGGATGAGGCGGAGGAGGAGCGAGGGAGAGGCGAGGGATCCGGGGGGTTGGGGGCGTGGCCGTCTCCGTGGCGTCGCGAGAGGTGGGGAGGCCGCCACCGGACGGGAGGTGGCGCTGCAGGCGTGCGTCTGAGCGACACGCCTCTGCCGATGGCGGAGGTAGGCAACCAGGTGAGGGGGTTTGCGGTGGTGGGCCAGGCCGTGGGCCGGCGGGAGGGCGTTGGGTGAGGAGTAAGCCGGTGGTTCTCTCTCTCTCTTTTATTATCTTATTTTCTATTTTTTACATTTGTTTTAGTTTAGTAAAATACTAAACCATTTAAATGAATCCTGAAAATAATTATGGGCATTAACTGAATTATTAGAGGCCCTTAACTATTTTCAAAATTGTTGGAGCATTTAAAATATTAATAGTATTTAAATGCCCCAATTCAAATACAATATGGTTTATTCAAAATCCAAAAATGTCTTGGAAAAATATCCATCACCTCTGGATATGGTTTCACCTTTTTCCATTAATCATGAACATTTTGCAAACCACTTTGGGTTCTTTGAAGATATTTTGAAGTTGAACCTATTTGAATTGCTTTAGTGCTAGGGCTTGATCATCCCCATTTCAAATTTCATGAAAATTAAACATGATGCATGGATGCAATGCTACTAGCTACAAACAAGCTCTAGGGTTGATCACGGGCTGTGACACACATGTGGGACTCAAGTTCATAGGATGCACACATCAATCATGGCAAAAATGACAAAGTGCATGTTACGATAAGAATGGAAACTAACATCACCAGCCCTCTTCCAACAGCTTTTCGGGCATCAAGATGAGCTGAATGAAAATGATGCAATGAGATGAAATGATGCTCATGAGGCGAACATTTCGGTATGCTATCTTGGCAAAAGCGAGACCCGCAGGTGCAAAGTTATGGCATGATAAAAATGCAACATAATCCTTTGAATAATGACGAGGCGATTTCGGAAGAAGTCAGCAAATTTTGGATCTGAGATCGAAGCCTTGCCGAACAGTTCACCTTTTGGATCGCGGGTATCTTGGAAGCGTTCGATGGTTTTGTGATGAACATTGTTCTTGGTGCCTCGACATTTAGGGGTTGTGGCGGTGTCGGGGAGTTGAGCTCCAAAGTGTTGTCGTCTGAATTTTATCGTTCTTGATTACGGAGTTTTGCCGACATCAAATCTCGTGTACATACCTACATTTGTTTTGAGAAATGTGTACGTAAGTACATGGAGCCAACTAGCGTGCGTGGGCTCAGTCCCTGGGCCGAAATCACTATTTTGACCTTTTCAACAATATTTTTTTTAGGTAAAGGCCATGGCCGACTTTATAAATAAAGCCATGGTGAGAGTTAGCACAGACCCAAGAGACCAACACGACAAAGTATCAGCCCAGGCGCAGCGAGGATAGTCTAAGTACATGGCTCCCAGGCCAGTACACGACACTCAGGCCGGAGATAGAAAGAAAAAGAAAGCCGATCACCAGCGACTAAGTTCCATCATGGGTGGGGAGATGGAGATAGCAGTGCGGATCTTGGCCAACATGGCGTCGAGGCGTCCTGTCCTCCTCCTTAGTCAATGATCTCCCTGCTGCTGAGGAATACACAGGTCTTAAATAAGCAATCAGCAGGCTTAGCAGGGAAAACATGTTCGATGGTAAATTTATTCCTTGTCGTCCAAAGGACCAGCACATGGCTGAAAGCCCACCCAAAACAATCTCCTCTGGGCCCCAACCAAAGAGTCAACCAAGATCGCAGTCGAGAAAAAGGAGGTGGGAGCCGGGAAACACATAGCCAGGATCGATACAACACCAAAACAGATTAGCAAACACACAGTTGAAGAAGACATGTGAAGTGTCTTCTCTCATACCTACATAGAGCACAACTATCCGATCCGGGCCATTACGCTTCTGAATTTGGTCACCCGTCGTGGCGCGCCCAGGGAGGCTTGCGGAGGAAAACCTTGACCTTAGGGGATCTGAGCCCTCGGATCCACTTGAATTTGGAGGTGGTGGACCCAACAATGAGTTTACCATAAAGGGATGTAACGCCCTCGATGCGGCTATATCTCCCGTGTGAAGCACGACTTAGAGCATAACCGCATTGAAAGCAATGTACATAAGTGAGGTAATCTTCACACAACCCATGTAATACACAAGGAAAGAGATACATAGTTGGCTTCGATCGCCACTTCACACAATACATAAATAAACATCCATCATCAGATTACACTCAAGGTCCGACTACGGAACCAAAATAAAAGACTACCCCAAATGCTCCACAGATCCCGATCGTCCCAAGCTGAGCTCCCTCTGATTATCGGGAAAAAGACACATAATAACGACCACATTCCTCGTCGAACTCCCTTGAGCTCGGTTCGTCATACTGCCTTTGGCATCGTCGGCACTTGCAACTGTTTTGGTAGAATCTATGAGTCACGGGGACTCGCAATCTCACACCAGAGATCAAGACTATTTAAGCTTATAGGAAGGACAGAGTTGTGAGGTGGAGCTGCAGCAAGCGACTAGCATATATGGTGGCTACATTACAAAAGAGGCGAGAGAAGAAGCAAGGCATGGTCGTGAAGCTAGTAGCGATCAAGAAGTGATCTGAAACTACTTACGTCAAACATAACTCCAACACCGTGTTCACTTCCGGACTCCACGAGAAGAGACCATCACGGTTACCTGCCTTGATTGATGTGTATTAATTAAGGTCAACTTTGGGTTTTCTACAACGGACATTAACAAATTCCCATCGCCTCATAACATGAGCACGGCTTTGAAAGATAATACCTGCGGGGTGTCCCAACAGCCCATTATAAGCTCTCACGGTCAGCGAAGGATATTCCTTCTACGGGAAGACCCGATCGATCTCGGAATCACGGACTACAAGACATTTCGACAGCAATAAAACAAGACCAACAAAGCCGCCCGAATGTGCCGACAAATCCCGATAGGAGCTGCACATATCTCGTTCTCGGGCACACGGATTGTCCAAGCTTCCGATAGGCCATCTCGAGTTGCCCCCATGGCCACGGCTGGCGAGGTTGGACCAGCTTTCGAGGAGCAGCACGGCGGGGGGTTAAAATAAAGATGACCCTCGGGCTCGCGAAAACCGGGGAAAAGGCTTAGGTGGCAAATGGTAAAACCAAAGTTGGGCCTTCTTTGGAGAGTCTTATTCAAAGCGAACTGTCAAGGGGTCCATAAATCACCCAACCCGTGTAAGAGCGAAATCAAGGAACATAACACGGTATGGCGGAAACTAGAGGCGGCAAGAGTGGAACAAAACACCAGGCATAAAGTGAGTCTTCCACCCTTTACCAAGTATATAGATGCATTAATTATAGCAGATATATTGTGATATCCCCAACAAGTAAACATGTTCCAACAAGGAACAACATCTCCATGTTCAACAAGGAACAAACTTCATCTTCACCTGCAACTAGCGCTATAAGAGGGAGCAAAGCGGTAACATAGCCAATCAACGGTTTGCTAGGAAAGGATGGTTAGGGGCTTGACATGGCAATATGGGAGGCATGATAAGCAAGTAATAGGCATCATAGCATAGGCATAGCAAAAGCGCGAGCATCTAGCAAGCAAAGATAGAAGTGATTTCGAGGTATGGTCATCTTGCACACAAAGTTCTCGAGGTTGTCAAAGCTTGATCCTCGTGGCGTTCTCAACAGGTTCCTCGTTCACGTACTCGTCTCCTGGCTCTACCCAAAGCAAGAACACAAACAATGGAACCACAATAAATCACGGTGCAATGCACAAGCAACATGATGCAATATATGGCATGATATGCGAGATGTGATATGCAATGGGTATCGTACTCTAGAAGGAAAATGATGAACCAGGCATCAACTTGCAAACCAAGTATGCACGCTGGAAAGATGAGATGATTTCGGTTGAAATCGATATAAAGATCACCAGAATCGGATGCACGGTTTGCAAATGACAAGCAAAACAAGAATAGCGCAAATCTGCCATTAACAGCGATGCCACATAGCAAGCAACAAGAAATTAAGCTACTGCACCCAAGCGTACCAACAAAACACATGGCAGTGATCTACTCAAGATGCTTGACAAAAGATGAACACTGAGCTTGACTAAATTACATCATAACAGGTCCAAACAAGCATGGCAAAAGTGCAAAACATATCAACTTCACAGACTTAGTGAAATTACTGAACATAGCGAAACAGCATCGGTAGCAATGTTGAGCAAGCAAACAACATGCTACAGGAACTTATAATAGCAAAACAAGGCATGGCATGAATCTACTCAAAGCATATAACAAAAGTCCCTTACGACCATGAGCCAAAGGGATCAGAAAATATGATGGCACCACGTAAACATAGCAAGTTTAATTCTGATTCAGCAACAGGGCATGACAAAAACAGATAACAAGTAGGCATGTTCAAGAGCTCGATGCACTCACTACAGAGCATTACATGATAAACTAAGCATACATCCATCAAGAAGACATGGCATAGAAGATATACATGGCAAGAACAACATCATAGCATACACGGATCAACTACAACAACCTTGGCAAAATTGAATAACATGTAAACAACCTGCCAGGAAACATTTTATAGCAAAAGTAGAGCTCGATTGACTCAAGCTATGGCACTCCATAATTGCAAACAAGGGCATGGATGGATAGAGCATAACCATATGTTCAAAACATCCTTACTGAAGTATCTCAAAATATGCATGGATCTCTGCAGCAGCATCAAGTTAACATGGCATAAAATATCAACAAAGCAGAGGCTGAAATCAGCAACGTCATGAAGCCTAGTTTGCATGCTTGTGCTAGTCACCACAGAGATCACAAAATACATGGCATACACCCCTGTAAAGATGGCATGGTATATTACAAAACACCTTTATCGGGACCCGATCCTAAGTCACACCGATCTAGCATGTAACACATCATATCACTTTGCGGCCTCACGCACGGTATTCCACAGTGTCGCCTTACCATGGCCCGGGACCGTTTACGTCTTTTGGCTCACATATATGATAGTGTAGCTAGCATCCTATGACAAAGAACCGGGCCGACATGGCTAGTCGTGAACCCAAAGCGGCACTAACCCATGGGGACAGGCATACATGAATCACATCGAGCATATCGGTCATCAGCGTATATATTCGGGCTGTGCTTGGGCTATGAGGACTCCGGTATCGGGGCTGTAGCAGCTAGGCAGGACTCGAATAACACCGCGTGACATTTCCCGAAGGACAGGACATAGGATCGAAGTGAAACACATGCGGCCAGATCAAGTGTCCAGCGGTAGTCTTTGGGCTAGCGAGACTCCGGTGAACCGGGCTGTAGCGGACTACTATCGCTCGGAGGCACGAGACTACATTTCCCCATATGAGAGGCTGCCAAGGATAAACAACTAGTTTGTCGGATCCCACACATACCAAGCATTTCAAACATACACACAATATGCTCAATATGTGTAGATACAACATGGCATCACAACATAACTCTCGACTCAAATATTATTCATTAGGCTCAGAGGGCGAGATATTACAAACATGGGTCTCATGACCCAACACTCGAAACATACAAGTCAAAGCACAAGCGGAAGCTAAACATATGCAGAGTGCAGAGACAACTATAAATGAAAAAGGCTGGGAAGCGACTATCTACGAGATCTGCGAGGGCACAAGATCGTGGCTGAGGTAACAAGCTAAGCGTCGAAGTCCAAGCGGAACTACTAGCGAGGCCGGCGTCTCTCGCAAAACATAAAATAAGCAAGCGTGAGTACAATTGTACTCAGCAAGACTTATCAGAACTAACTACATATGCATCATTATCAAAAGGGGGTGGTGGAGTTTGTTGCGCAGCAAGCCAGCTTTGACTCGGTGGCTATCTGAACTACATTGCAAGTAACTCTTTTGAGGTGGCGCTTACAGTCCACATATTCACCATATCAATACACCACTATGGACCGCTCCGTCTCCCTCGAAGCCATCCATAGCACTCACGCTTATCTTGCGCATTTTAGGTATCCACTTTCACTTGTCTATGAACTGATATAGGCAACCCGAAGTCCTTTTCCGTGGACACGGCTATTGAATAGATCATATTAAACCCTGCGAGGGTGTACTTCTTCACCTACGCTCTCACCACTTACGCCGTTTACCGACATGTACTCGGCAACCTTCAGCGGAAGCCCAGCGTGGGTGTCGGCCACGGCCTACCTAAACACTCAAGTCCCTAGTCGGGTTTATCGCCTATTCGGGTTCCATCCATGAGAGTCGGCCGAGGTTTCCCATACAGCCCGAGCGATGTGTGCGGGGTTCGAGATACCAGCAGGCACATTTTGTACACGACCACGGTGCCTACCGCCACAACCCACCCCTAAGGTCAGCGTTGCGTGCGGCCCCGACATCTACAAACACGAAACTACTTGCAACTCCGGATGAGGACAAGGGTGGTCAAGCCGAGAGGTCCATTGGTTTGGACCCAATGCGTGGTAGTAACTGTTTCATGGATCACAAACACGAACTCAGTTCACGAGGGCGGCTGCAATGAGACAACCCACCATGTACTCCTACATGGCCTCTCACCGCTACCTTTACCAAATCGTGTTCACACACTTAGCTCACACTCAATAGGACATGTTCATAACAATTCCAATTCATTCCCGATGAATCGGACCCGACTCAACTCTAAGCGATGGCAGGCATGACAAACAAGCATAAATGAGTAGGCACAACATGGCTCAAACAACTCCTACTCATGCTAGTGGGTTTCATCTAATTCTTGTGGAATGACAGGTCATGCAAAGGATCAAGGGGTTCAGCTACATGACAAGTAACACATGAGTCGTTGTTGTCCTAATGCAGATAAAATAGAGCAGGAGGCGAGAGAGTGGGATTATGTCGGAATGAACAAGGGGTTTTGCTTGCACAGCACTTCGAAGATAATATAGTTCTTCATCGGTGTCATCGAACTCATCGTCGGTACATAAATCTCTAGGAGGGACAATTACCGGCAAACAAGAAGAACACAATCAATGCAATGCACATTCACATGAATGACATGTCATATTAAAGTACTGAATTCACCTAATGCAATAATAATCCAAGTTAGTTGAAGTGGAATTCAAACAAGGTTGAACTCCAACTCCAAATGCTATTTCATAAATTACCTAATCATGATTCATCCTATTCAGTGAGGTTAACTTGTTCAAACATGCATGATCATGGCATAAACAGATTCTTCATATTTTTCTGATCATTTTCATATATAAATTATTTCAATCCGAGCTACGGTTGAATTTCTATGATTTATTAAAGTTTAGGGCATTTCTGGAATTTCCTAAATTAAATTAAATCCAGAAAAGAGTTTCTTGCGTCGACATGATGTACATGATGGCGTCATCAGTCAACAGGGCTGGTCAGGTCAAACCTGACTGTGGGACCCATATGTCGATGACACGAGTTATATAATGGGATTAATTAATTTTAACTAATCAAATTAGCGAGGCCTGGGCCCCTGTTAGTGTTAGCGAGGGGTTAGTTAGTCTAACTAAACTAATCAAGGCGGGGCCCACCGTCGAACGACCGGGGTGGTCAAACCCCGGTCAAAAGGTCAACGCCACCGGCAGCTTAGCGCCAGCGACGTCGAGCAGCGGAGCGCCCGCGAGGTGCTCCTCGGTGGCTAAAAGCGGCGGAGGGCACCGAGAGAGCCCTTCCTCCTGCGCATCAGCAGAGGCCACGAAGCGCGAGGTCGCCGGAGTTGGCGGCGGCGTTGAGCAGCTGCTGCGAAGCAACCTGACGCAAAAGCGTCGCGCTACGGTGCAGAAGCCAGCCAAGGAGGAGCCTCTCGGCTTCGAGGGACCAGCGAACATCTGCGGTGCTACGAGGGGCCGCGAGAAAAAGCTTCGGGGCCTTGAGCTCGCCCGGCCATGGCGATGGCGGATTCGGGTGCTAAGCGGCGGTGGCTACAGGCGCCTGAGAGAGAGGTGAGGAAATGGCGGCGAGCTCATGGATCGCGTAAGGGGCGGTCAGCGAGCCGGGGGAGGCGGCAGCCAGTGGCGGGTGTGGTGAAGATCCTCGGCGGCGGTGGTGGAGAATCTGGCGGTGAGGCGATGGAGGCCATCAGGGCTTGCTTCCTTGGTGGAGAGGTTCAGCGGGAAGAGGCGGAGCTCGGGGCATGTCGGGGAGGAGAGGGTGGCGGTGGCGCGGCGGTGCACGTCGGCGCCGTGGCAGTCTTGTGAGGATGAGGCAGGAGGAGGAGCGAGGGAGAGGGAGGCGGGGGATCCGAGGGGTTGGGGGCGTGGCCGTCTCCGTGGCGTCCTGAGAGGTCGGGAGGCCGCCACCATGAAAGCAGGAGGTGGCGCTGCAGGCGTCGTCTGAGGCGACACGCCTCTGCCGATGGCGGAGGTAGGCAATGAGGTGAGGGGTTTGCGGTGGTGGGCTGGGCCAAGCTGGGCCAGCCCAGGAGGAGGGGGAAGGCTGGGCAGTTGGGCTGAGAGGTAAGCCAGTGGTTTCTGTCCTCTCTCTTTTATTATCTTGTTTTCTATTTTTACTGTTTGTTTAGTTTAGTAAAATACTAAACCATTTAAATGAATCCTGAAAATAATTATGGGCATTAACTGAATTATTACAGAGGCCCTTAACTATTTTCAAAATTGTTGGAGCATTTAAAATATTAATAGTATTTAAATGCCCCAATTCAAATACAATATGGTTTATTCAAAATCCAAAAATGTCTTGGAAAATATCCATCACCTCTGGATATGGTTTTCACCTTTTCCATTAATCATGAACATTTTGCAAACCACTTTGGGTTCTTTGAAGATATTTTGAAGTTGAACCTATTTGAATTGCTTTAGTGCTAGGGCTTGATCATCCCCATTTCAAATTTTCATGAAAATTAAACATGATGCATGGATGCAATGCTACTAGCTACAAACAAGCTCTAGGGTTGATCTGGGGCTGTGACAGCTCACCCCACCAAACAAGAATCTAGCCCAGAGATTCAAGGCGTGAGTAAGAGGAAAGGGGAGTCACGAACTATCACAATCTTCATGATCCATTTGCCCTCCTCGAAAATGTTGATTCATTCCATCATCTTAGTCTTGGCGTCTTGCTTTGAGATCTTTACGAGACCGACAACGAAAGAAGGAAACCCTACATGATTCGATCTTCATGAAGATCGGGTAATCATGATCAACTCCGGATTGAGATGGTGTCACATCTCGAGTTGAGACACAAAATGCATCGAGAGGATGGAAGAACAACAAAGAGGTTTGATTAGTGGCAACAATTCCACGCTTTAGGAAGATGGTGGATGGTGTCAAGGTGGTGAAAAATATTTGCCATGATTCAATAGCGGGGCACCTCGAAAAGGTGGCGCAAAGAACTATTCCTTAAGTGGCAAAAAGAATTACTTTTGAATTAGAGATCATTGAGACTCTCCATGCCAGCCTAAAGCGATCATAGCGATCATGTGGTGGAAAAGCAAAGGAATGGTACACCGGACTAAAATGGATGATGTAGACTACCTTGTTGAAGACAACGCAATGGATGATTTTGCTTATCGCCGGAGGTGGAGGGCCTAGGGTAAGTCCACTTTTGAGGATGATCTTGAGCAGAGATTACTAAGAAGGCAGCCCATAGTGAAATGGCACCGAGGGCGGTGCAAGTGGGAGCGAATGCAAGCTGTTGAATGTTCCAACCATCATATCTGCACTGAGATCAGACCGATTGGTAATAGGATATTTCAGGACTCGGCATGTGCGAAAGGAAGGGTTACAACACAAATCGACGAGATGACATTGCGAGATTCTCGAGGAATGAACCAAGATAGTAAGCTCAAAACATGAGCTGGTTACGCTAAACACATGTGAACACGTTGTTTCAGACAAGCATGACCACATGGTAGTCTCACAACAAAACACTACCGAGTTCAGGTTGGGAACCATCATTGCGGATAACGAAGTCCTTACATAAGTCGGATTAGCTATTAGGAAGAACTTCTTCTCCTTGAACAAATCAATCGGTGGCTTGAGGTGCTAGGGATACATACGGAATGAAGATGATCGATCTATCAAACCATGGAATACTTAGCATGCATGGTGACTTGGAATGATTCGAGAAACAAAACAAACCTTTCTCAAATTCATGGTGGCAACTTACACCTAAAACACATAAACTCGAGAAGTCTCTTCAACCATCCAAGCATAAACTTCATGAGCGGCATACGAAGAAATGCTTACACAATTTTCCAACACTAGGTTGATGTTCAACACGACTCATGGGGAGGCGAAATACTCTTGATGGGCTCAACAACAACTCATCGAATTTCCATATCCTTGGACTTCCACCATCATGTGAACACGGTGTTAGCATTAGTCAGGACCAAAGATGTAATGGGTATGCTCGAGGATCAACCACGAGTAAGACAACATTACGAATATCGTTGGTTCGATTTGACTTGACAATGGCCCATACTCAAATCAAAGAATTGGTAGGACAATAGGTCAACAACTGATCACGAGGACCAATCGATGAAGGTATCATCTTTCTTCAACACACACTACACAAGAATATCCCTTTGGATCGAACTAAGTTAGGCAAGCTTTTATCTTCCAACTCTCCAAGTTGTTGTCTAGCTTAACCGACTAGCTCAGGGGTATCCAACACAGATTCTTGGAGAAGGGGTGGTTTAGAGAAATACCAACTTGATCACGAGCCCAACATAACAGTCAGGAAACAACCCGGTAACACTTCCAAGAAGATATTTGGAAAGTCACGAACCACCGATATGTTACTAAGCTCGGGAGCAATCTTGCTTTTGAGGGCAAGATGATATTATCAAATGAGTGAGGACTTGTCACAATCCTAACTCATCAATCGAAGTGTGCACCAGAAGTAAGGACTAGGTAGCACGATCAATCTTAGGATGATGGTTTAATAACCAACACGCTAAGAATGAGAATATTGTCCATTCACTACCAAGCAACAAGTTGCTCGGGTATTGATTTCACACATCACAATTCACTTGTCGGCTTTCCGGTTGCGACAACCGGAACCGAGGATTGAAGGATGATGGTGAGAAGTATCACTACATCAAGAATTCATAAGAAGGTGCAATTCTTATGACATTATTGACATAAAGATGGTAACACTCGGTGGAGCAGAATCAAAAGCTGAATTGGCATTTTGATCTGCGGGATACAACTACTTTGACCCAATCCTAGAAATGGACAAGGTACTGGAGTTTGTTTCTCCTAGTCATTCGAATAGAATGGCTTGACGGACCACAAGGATAAAATGCATCGATGAACACAAATGCACATACCCTTGGTTATCAATTGATAGGTGAAGGTCGGTAGGCATCTAAGAGAACAACTCAAAGGAACATATAATTTTCTGAGTTGTGGATGCACAGATTAGTATGTTGAGCAAGCTCAACATTTCTTCGGATAACCCATGCGAGAAAGGTAGAATTGGCAGATTCACAATTATGAATGGAGAACTCCTCAAGAGCACTCTTATTGTGATCTTTTGGCTCAAAGAACTTACGCCATAAGCGGTTCGTAGTATTTGGAAGAAGGAAATACCACGGACCTTGAGGACTATCATAAGGTTACTAATATCCTAAAGGCACTAGCAAATACTAACAACATGAAGTAGGATGAATCTAGGGTTGACAACCCGGGAGTAGAATACCTACTACTAAATGGCATCACGGGATGCTTTCGAAAATGATGGCGAGAATCACCACTTTGGGGATACAAAAGCATTGCTAAGTTGCTAGGTGACTTCCTAAACATCTAGGGTCATAATAATAGTTCCAACATATATGTTGAAGCAGCAAGATACCTCAACCGATGGTTAGTGTGCTTATTACGGCCCAAGCGGACATCGAGGAATGGAAGAAGGGATTTGCAAATGCATCAGGACTATTTAGAGACACAGGATGACTCGGACAGCATAGCGGCTGTAAATGCTCAAAATGATTGAGACATCCTGCAGAAATGGTGGCATAACCACTCAACAACATCATAACTAGATTACGAGATCAACGGTTATCATTAGAAATAGTAGGAACTGAGCGAGGGATTAAAACCAACAATCTTAAAGGTCTATGGATTAGTAACACGTCATCCTAATAGATAGATGAAGCCTAGTTCTTAAACCCGTAGAAGAGGATGACTCGGATCGAGAAGGCCATGAGGTATAAGGAGTAAAAGAGCCTTCGTTCCTTCACAATCAATTCCCTTACATAGCTAAAGCATTTCTAGACACAACCCGACCGGTTTGGCTTGGTAATCCTCTGACGATCGGGCTCGATACCAGCGCTATCGGGACCCGATCCTAAGTCACACCGATCTAGCATGTAACACATCATATCACTTTGCGGCCTCCATACGGTATTCCCAATTGTCGCCTTACCATGGCCGGGACCGTTTGCGTCTTTTGGCTCACGTATATGATAGTGTCGCTAGCATCCATATGACAAAGAACCGGGCCGACATGGCTAGTCGTGAACCAAGCGGCACTAACCCATGGGGACAGGCATACATGAATCACATCGAGCATGTCGGTCATCAGCGTATATATTAGGGCTGTAGCCTGGGCTATGAGGACTCCGGTATCCCGGGCTGTAGCAGAGCTAAGCAGGACTCGAATAACACCGCGTGACATTTCCCGAAGGACGGACATAGGAGCGAAGTGAAACACATGCCGGCCAGTCAAGTGTCCAGCGGTAGTCTTTGGGCTAGCAGGACTCGGTGAACCGGACTGTGGCGGACTACTATCGCTCGGAGGCACGAGACTACATTTCCCCATATGAGAGGCTGCCAAGGATAAACAACTAGTTTGTCGGATCCCACATACCAAGCATTTCAAACATACACACATATGCTCAATATGTGTAGATACAACATGGCATCACAACATAACTCTCGACTCAAAATATTATTCATTAGGCTCCGAGGCGAGATATTACAAACATGGGTCTCATGACCCAACTTTTCGAAACATACAAGTCAAAGCACAAGCGGAAGCTAAACATGTCAGATGCAGACAACTATAAATGAAAAAAGGCTGAAGCGACTATCTACCGAGATCTGCCGAGGCACAAGATCGTGGCTGAGGTAACAAGCTAAGCGTCGAGTCCAAGCGGAACTACTAAGCGAGGCCAGCGTCTCTACGCAAAACATAAAATAAGCAAGCGTGAGTACAATTGTACTCAGCAAGACTTATCAGAACTAACTACATATGCATCATTATCAAAGGGGGTGGTGGAGTTTGGTGCGGCAAGCCAGCTTTGACTCGGTGGCTATCTGAACTACATTTGCAAGTAACTCTTTTGAGGTGGCGCTACGCGAGTCCACATATTCACCATATCAATACACCACTATGGACCGCTCCGTCTCCCTCTGAGCGCCATCCATAGCACTCACGCTTATCTTGCGCATTTTAGAGTATCCACTTTCACTTGTCTATGAACTGATATAGGCAACCGAAGTCCTTTTCCGTGGACACGGCTATTGAATAGATCATATTAAACCTGCGGTGTACTTCTTCACCTGCTCTCACCACTTACCGTCGTTTACCGACATGTACTCGGCAACCTTCAGCGGAAGCCCAGCGTGGGTGTCGGCCACGGCCTACCTAAACACTCAAGTCCCTAGTCGGGTTTATCGCCTATTAAGGTTCCATCCATGAAGTCGGCGAGGTTTCCCATACAGCCCGAGCGATGTGTGCAGGGTTCCCGAGATACCAAGCAGGCTTTCGGTACACGAACCACGGTGCCTACCATAACACAACCCACCCCTAAGGTCAGCGTTACGTGCGACCTGACATACTACAAACACGAAACTACTTGCAACTCCGGATGAGGACAAGGGTGGTTAAGAAGCGAGAGGTCCATTGGTTTGGGCCCAATGCGTGGTAATAACTGTTTCATGGATCACAAACACAGAACTCAGTTCGAGGGCGGCTGCAATGAGACAACCCACCATGTACTCCTACATGGCCTCTCACCTACCTTTACCAAATCGTGTTCACCACTTAGCTCACACTCAATAGGACATGTTCATAACAATTCCAATTCATTCCCGATGAATCAGACCCGACTCAACTCTAAGCGATGCAGGCATGACAAACAAGCATAAATGAGTAGGCACAACATGGCTCAAACAACTCCTACTCATGCTAGTGGGTTTCATCTAATTCTTGTGGAATGACGAGGTCATACAAAGGATCAAGGGTTCAGCTACATGACAAGTAACACATGAGTCGTTGTTGTCCTAATGCAGTAAAATAGGCGAGGAGCGAGAGAGTGGGATTATGTCGGAATGAACAAGGGGTTTTGCTTGCAGGCACTACGAAGATAATATAGTTCTTCATCGGTGTCATCGAACTCATAAATCGGTACATAAATACTAGGAGGGACAATTACCGGCAAACAAGAAGAACACAATCAATGCAATGCACATTCACATGAATGACATGTCATATTAAGGTACTGAATTCACCTAATGCAATAATAATCCAAGTTAGTTGAAGTGGAATTCAAACAAGGTTGAACTCAACTCCAAATGCTATTTCATAAATTACCTAATCATGATTCATCCTATTCAGTGAGGTTAACTTGTTCAAACATGCATGATCATGGCATAAACAGATTCTTCATATTTTTCGATCATTTTCATATATAAATTATTTCAATCCGAACTCTGGTTGAATTTCTATGATTTATTAAAGTTTAGGGCATTTCTGGAATTTCCTAAATTAAATTAAATCGAGAAAAGAGTTTCTTTACTTGTCGACATGATGTCGTAGTAGCGTCATCAGGTCAACGAGGGCTGGTCAGGGTCAAACCTGACTGTGGGACCCATATGTCGATGACACGGTTATATAATGGGATTAATTAATTTTAACTAATCAAATTAGCAGGCCACAGGCCCCTTTATTAGTGTTAGCGAGGGGTTAGTTAGTCTAACTAAACTAATCAAGGCGGGGCCCACCGTCGAACGACCGGGTGGTCAAACCCCGGTCAAAAGGTCAACGCCACCCGGCTGGCAGCGCTTGGCGACGTCGAGCAGCGGAGGCGCCAGCGGGTTGCTCCTCCGTGGCTAAAAAGCGGCGGAGGGCACCGAGAGAGCCCTTCCTCCTGCGCATCAAGCGGAGAGGCCACGAAGGCGCGAGGTCGCGGAGTTGGCGGCGGCGTTGAGCCAGCGGCTGCAAAGCCACGACACGAGCAAGCGTCGCTGCGGTGCAGAGGAGCCAGCGAGGGCCTCTCTGGCTTCGAGGACCAGCCGAACATGCGGTGCTCTGGGGCGGCGAAAAAGCTTCGGGGCCTTGAGGCTCGCCCGGCCATGGCGATGGCGGATCGGGTGCTAAGCGGGCGGTGGCTCTGAGGCGCCTGCTGAGAGAGAAGGTGAGAAATGGCGAGCTCACATGGATCGCGTAGGGGCGATCGTGAGCCGGGGAGGCGGCAGCAGTGGCGGGTGTGGTGAAGATCCTCGGCGGCGGTGGTGGAGAATCTGGCGGTGAGGCGATGGAGCCATCGGGCTTGCTTCCTTGGTGGAGAGGTTCAGTGGGAAGAGGCGGGCTTCGGGGCATGTCGGGAGGAGAGAGGGGTGGCGGTGGCAGGCAGTGCTGTCGGCGTCCAGGCCGTTCCAGTCTGTGAGGATGAGGCGGAGGAGGAGCGAGGAGAGGGGAAGGCGAGGATCCGGGGGGTTGGGGCGTGGCCGTCTCCGTGGCGTCGCGAGAGGTGGGGAGGCCGCCACCCATGAGCGGAGGTGGCGCCGCAGGCGTCGTCTGGGCGACACGCCTCTGCCCGATGGCGAGAGGTAGGCAACGAGGTGAGGGGTTTGCGGTGGTGGGCTGGGCCATGGGCCCAGGCCGGGGAGGAAGGAAGGCTGGGCGGTTGGGCTGAGAGGTAAGCCAGTCAGATTTACATCCTCTCTCTTTTATTATACTGTTTTCTATTTTTACATTTGTTTTAGTTTAGTAAAATACTAAACCATTTAAATGAATCCTGAAAATAATTATGGGCATTAACTGAATTATTAGAGGGCCCTTAACTATTTTCAAAATTGTTGGAGCATTTAAAATATTAATAGTATTTAAATGCCCCAATTCAAATACAATATGGTTTATTCAAAATCCAAAAATGTCTTGGAAAAATATCCATCACCTCTGGATATGGTTTTCACCTTTTTCCATTAATCATGAACATTTTTGCAAACCACTTTGGGTTCTTTGAAGATATTTTGAAGTTGAACCTATTTGAATTGCTTTAGTGCTAGGGCTTGATCATCCCCATTTCAAATTTTCATGAAAATTAAACATGATGCATGGATGCAATGCTACTAGCTACAAACAAGCTCTAGGGTTGATCTGGGCTGTGACACACATGTAGGACTCAAGTTCATAGGATGCACACATCAATCATGGCAAAAATGACAAAAGTGCATGTTCTGATAAGAATCTGAAACTAACATCACATAGCCCTCTTCCAACAGCTTTTCGGGCATCAAGATGAGCTCGAATGAAAATGATGCAATGAGATGAAATGATGTACTCATCGAGACGAACATTTCGGTATGCTATACGCCCAAAACGGAGCCACGGGTGCAAAGTTATGGCATGATAAAAATGCAACACATAATCACTGAATAATGACAGGCGATTTCCGGGGGAAGAAGTCAACCGCGATTTTGGATCTGAGATCCGGGCGCGCGAACCGAGGTTCACCAACTTTTTTTTGGATCACGCGGGTATCTTGGAAGCGTTCCGATGGTTTTGTGATGAGAACATTGTTCTTGGTGCCTCCTGACATTTAGGGGTTGTGGCAGTGTCGGGGAGTTGAGCTCAGAGGTGTTGTCGTCACAATTTTATCGTTCGATTCTGGATTACAGAGTTTTGCCGACATCGAAATCTCTTTTGTACGATTGTTGGTGAGATAACCCGATAACCCGATCTTGAGGCGAGCTCGGGAGTATTGCCATGACTTCGTATATGCGGATGCTTTTGAAGGTCGAGGTACCACGATTTCGAAGGTTTCTTGGTTATGTGTTGTGGATGGATACAGCTGGATCTAGGTATTGTTAGTTTGGGTGATATATTTTGTGTCCTGTATCCCCAACACAGTTGCATAACCAGAAAGTTTGGGAGTTTATAAATGGGATTCAAGTAGCTCTTAGCATTTCTTCCTTGATATTTGGTTTGTGATTGGGTAATCCTTACCACTTATTTGTTCTAGTAAATGCGTTGTTATTTTTTCATCAACCCTTAATCAAATGGCTTCTCACCTTAATGGGCGTGTGATGTTAGCTTTGGAATTCATTCGTTCATCCTTGTTGAATGTTTATTGTGAAGACTATATGTTGCAATTTCTATCCGTTGATTCAACTTGTCTGTCATCTATCAAGTGCTAACGGATGTCACCCTCTTGGGATGGCTCCGTAGCATACGAATCCGTAGCATAATGATGGAGTCGGTCGAGACCTCCACCTCCACCTCCGCCTCCGGAGTAGGCATGGCAACTATCATGGCAGCCACCAATGCCAATGCTCAGATGATTTTGCAACTCTTGCAAGAAGCGTACCCAAGGGCAAGAAACCAAGGAAATCAAGGTCAAGGCAACAACCGGTCGCACTTTGCTACCCTCAATCAATTCCTCGCTAATCAGCGAAGTCTTTCAGTTTTGTGTAGCCGAGGCCCACAGAGGCTGACGATTGGCTTGTGGACATCTGCAAACATTTTGAATGTAGCAATGTCGGACACGAGGTCTTTGTCAAGTTTTCTTCGTTTCAACTCAAGGACCAAGTTGCGAGTGGTACCGAGCAATACAAAGATTCGAGAGGAGGTCGTGTCATTACAGGATGAGTTCATGAGACTTGAGCTCGGCACATTCGAAAAGTGTTGTTGAGAGCAAGCGTGAGGAGTTCCGCAATCTCAAGAAAGGCAACATATACGTGTATCAATACAATATCCAGTTCGAAACTTCTTAAACCGCTAAGCAAGGCGTCCACGATGAAAAGAGTATGATCTATCAATTGAAGGTGGTCTCAGAAGATCTGCAATTAGCTCGTGCTTTTGAGCGAGAAAAGTATGATGAATTCTACAACATAGCCTTTGAAGCAAGCTGCCCAGCTCAAATGTGAGGCTTCTAAGAAGAGAATCGGGGATGCAGATTCGGTCTTCTTCTTCCTCTCAAGTGGCAGCTAAGCGTTAGAAGTTCTACCTTCCTCCTCCTCCGTTCCGTCAGCCTTACAGTGAGAAGAACTCAGGTGGTCGTGGATCTTCCACCCGCCCAACCTTGAGGCTATCAGAACAAGTCTAATTCTCAAGCTCCAAGGTCAAATGCTCCTTATCACCGTCCGCTCTCGAGGTGACTTGCAACAAATGTCGTGAAAGGTCACTATGCGAACAAATGCTTCAACCAAAGCGCCTTCCGCCTCCTCCTGTGAAATCTTCAAGCAATGCGGTGGTCAAGCATAATTCCAAGTTTGCAAAAGGTCAACATGATGAATGCAGCGCGGCGGAGGATTCTTGAGATGTGATAATGGGTAATCTTCCGATTAATGATATTCTGCAAAAGTTCTTTTTGACCTTTGGTGCATCGCTTAGTTTCATCTCTAGACCATTTGCATCTAAGCATGAGTTGTCTTTCCAAGATTTGCCTAGACCATTAGCAGTTGTCTCTCGGGTAAATGCATGAACCCAAGCTACATGGTTCGGATGTTTCTATCAAGATGGGCGACTATAGATTTACGGCTAAACCAATTGTCCTTGGTGACTCGGATATTGATCTAATTCTCGGGATGGGTGGCTTTCTCAGCACAAAGCTCAGCTTGATTGTGCTGCCGAAATCAATTGACTCACTCTTCTAATGATGTGATCATCTATGCGCTTCGTGATGAAACCATTGGTTGTTTTCTCTCAATGAGAAGGCGAATTGGATGCTATATCGCGAATTCGATCGTTTGTGAGTACCAAGATGTCTTTCGGAAGAGCTTCGAGGGAATGCCTCCTCACCGGCGATTGAATTAGTTATCGATCTTGAGCACAGCACGGAACCCGTTTACAGCGTCCATACAAGCTTGGACCTAATGAGCTGAAGGAATTGAAGAAGCAGCTTCGATGAACAAGGCGTCACAGGGTTTGATCGGACCGAGTTCATCTCCTTGGGGTTATGGTGTTCTTTTGTCGGAAGAAGGATGGCGCGGACCCATTGTCGTCGATTACCGTCCATTGAATAAGAAGACTATCAAGAACAAGTATCCACTTCCCAACATCAATGAGCTTTTGAGCAACTCAAAGGTGCTAAAGTGTTCTCAAAGCTTGACCTTCGTATGGGTTATCATCAAATTCGCATTACGTGAACAAGATATTCCCAAGACAGCATTAGAACAAGCTTTGGTTCTTATGAATATCTTGTCATGTCTTTAGGCCTTGTCAATGCTCCTCAACATTCTCTCGAATGATGAACTTTATCTTCAACCCTACACCAATGAATTAGTCTTGGTCTATCTTGATGATATTTTGGTCTTCTCCAAGAATAAGAAGGATCATGCCAAACATTTGCGATTGGTGCTCGACAAACTAAGAGTATCAATTCTATCGAAGTTTTCCAAATGTGAATTTTGGCTTGATGAAGTTCTTTACCTTGGTCACATCATCTCCGCCAAGGGCATCGCTGTTAACCCGGAGAAGGTGTCTGCGGTTGTGAATTGGGAACCTCCTCGGAATGTCAAGCGACTTAGCGATTTTCTTAGTCTTACAAGCTATTGCGAAGATTCGTTGAGAACTTCTCTAAGATTGCAAAGCCTCTTTCCAACCTCCTCGAAAGCATGTGAAGTATATCTGGTCTCCACAGTGTGGCGTTGCTTTCAATACTCTCAAAGAAACTCGTCACAGCTCACATCTTGACTCCTCTGATGAATCCAAGCCATTGAAGTTTTCATGATGCTTCTCTTCAAGGTCTCGGTGCTGTGTTAATGCAAGAGAAGAGTTGTGGCCTATACCTCTCGTCGTGACCCAGCGAAAAGAACTACCCCTCGGGATCTTGAGTTGGCGGCAGTTGTCCATGCATTAATAACATGGAGACATCTCTTGTTGGGAAGGAAAGTGGACATTTTCACCGATCACAAGAGTCTCAAGTATATCTTCACTCAACCCAACCTCAACCTCGAGCCAAACTCGATGGGTGAAATGATTCAAGAGTACAACCCAAGTATTGAATATACTCGGGCAAGGCCAATGTCATTGCAGATGCTTTGAGCAGGAAGGCTTCTTGCAGCAGTTTAATCCTCAAGCCCTTCAACGGACCTTTGTGAAGCTTTCATAAGCTGAATCTTCAAGTTGTTCCTCAAGGATTTCTTGCCAACCTCATAGTCTCTCCTACTTTGGAAGACCAAATTCGTGAGGCTCAACTCCTGGATACCATGGTGAAAAAGGTGAAGCGTGGTATCGACAAGGGCATTCAAATACAAGTGCTTCCACATTGATGACAAAGATACTCTTTTCTTGAGGACGGATTGTGGTTCCAAAGGGTGATCTCGTAAAGTCATTATGAGCAGAGGCACACAATTAAGCCTATCCATTCATCACGGAAGTGCGAAGATGTACCATGACCTCAAGCAGTCATATTGGTGGACTCGAATGAAGCGAGAAATTACTCAATTAAATGAATGAGTGTGATGTCTGCGAGAAGAGTGAAAGTAGAACACCAACGACCAGCTGGTCTCCTCCAACCTCTTGCTATTCGGAATGGAAGTTTGATCATGTCGAAATGGACTTACATGACTAGATTTCCAAAGTCAAGCGTGGAAATGATGCTATCTTCGTTGTCATTGACAAGCTTACAAAAGTGGCTCATTTTCTTCCTATCAAAGAATATATCACATCAGCTCGGTTGGCGAGCTATACACCTCAAGATTGTCTCATTGCGGCATTCCACAATTGATCTCTTGGGACCGTGGCAGCATCTTTACCTCCAAGTTTTGGATTCTTTTGAGAAGGCCATGGGCACCAACATTCGTTTGACACAGCTTTCCATCCTCAAACAAGTGGCCAAGTCGGCGAGTCAATCAAATCCTTGAAGATATGCTCGGGGCTTGTGTCATTTCCTTGGTATGAAATGGGAAGATTGTCTTCCATATGCGAGTTCTCCTACAACAACAGCTTCCAAGCGAGTTAGGCAAGGCCCATTGAAATTCTCTATGGCAGAAAGTGTACGTACTCCTCTCAATTGGTCGAAGAGCGGTGAGCGCCAACTTCTTGGCAATGACTTGATCCACGAAGCGAAGAAATGTGCAAAGTCATTCGTGAGAATCTCAAAGCCAGCGCAATCGCGCCGGAAAACTATTATGATGACAAACAACGTGATGTGGCTTTTAAAATCAGAGACCATGTCTACCTCGCGTCTCTCAATGAAAGGCACTTTCGTAAACCCGGTATCAAAGGAAGCTTGCCCCTAGATCGTGGGTCCTTTCAAGATCATTGGCAAAGAGCGATCTAGCCTATCAACGAGCTTCCGTCCAACCCGGCGACGTGCGATGTGTTTCACGTGTCACAACTTATAAGTGCTTCAAGAACTCTGACGCACTATCAACCCGAAGAATTGACCTCAAGAAGATCTCTTTTATCATGAGCACCCGTTGCTATTCTTGAAGAAGCGAGCGCAAAGACCATAACAAGTCAATCAAATTCCTGAAAGTGAAGTGGTCACACCATTCGACCAGAAGCCACACAGGGCCGAGGATCACCTCGTTCGAATATCGGAGTTCTTTCAGTCCTAGATCTGGGGCGAGATCCTCTTGTAGTGGTGGAGTGTTGTAACACCCGGATGTAACTTTCCATATTTGTAACTCCAACTCTTGCCATTTTCGGCATTGTGATATGATATTCCCTCAGTGGTTGGGTTTTTCTTCATTTTGCATTTTGTCCATGTCATGCATTTCATATCATGTCATCATGTACACCGCATTTGCATACGTGTTAAATCTCATGATTCCGAGCATTTTCCCGTTGTCCGTTTTCAATCCAGCAATCCTATGTCCTCGGCGTCCCCTTTTACGTTTTTCGTGATGGGTACTAAACTTTCTCGAGAATGGACGAGGTTTGTCAAGTGGCCTTGGTACACCACAGTGAACCACACTATCAAGTTGGGTCATTTGGACTCGTTTGGTACTCAGCAGTTAACCTTACTCTCTCAAAGGCCTCTTTTAAGTTGCAGCCCAACACCCTTCAAAACAGCCCAATAACCCATCTAAGTCACTCCCATGCTCTCCGTGCATTCGGATTCTGATCGGTGGGTAAAACTACACCTCATTTGGAGCTTCCTAGCTCCTTCTACCTATAAATATAGACCCCAGACTAGGAAGCTCCAAATGAGGTGTAGTTTTGCCCACGATAAATCAAACACGAGAGCAAGCTTGACAAATTGAGAGTGAAGCTCAGGGATGTTGAGTGATGTGGAAGGCATGACTGGATGGAAGCTGAATGGGAAGCAGTTGGTGAGGAATTTGAAACTGAGGAGAGCAACTGAACCTGAAATGGATGAGATGGAGGTGATGGGGTGAAAGAAATCAACACATTGGGATGTGAGGGAAGAGAACCAAGTGTTGCTCAACAAGCTGGAGTGCACAAAATGATCGAGGTGTGAACAATGAGGGAAAACCACTCGGAAAAAAAAATACCAGTGATCTAAAAAATGAATTAGTGAAATTTGAGGAGAGGAGAGTCAAAACTTCTCGTCGGGAGACCTCACGGAGGCGTGAGAGGGGCTGGGGAGTAAAAAAGAATCCTACTCTTGATATATATATGATCCTAAGACTCAAAACATTTTTGTTCTAGACTCAACAACGCGACCAAACAATCAGCGGGGGCTCCTAAGTCGGGGATGGCTCGATACCAACTTATAGCATGCCCTTGGTTGGCTCTTGGTAGCAGCTGTGAGCAGCGTCGGCGCCGTCCGATCGATGTCGTGTTGAAGAGAAGGCGGGGAGCTAGGGTTAGGGTAGGAATGATCCGGGATTTGGAAATGGGGGTCTATATCTATAGGTAGAAGGAGCTAGGAAGCTCCAAATGAGGTGTAGTTTTACGTAACGATCGTGATCCGACGGACGGAGAGCATGGAAGTGACTTAGATGGGTTATTGGGATGTTTTGAAGGGGTGTTGGGCTGCAACTTAAAGAGGCCTTCTTGAGAGTCACGGTTAACGTTGGAGTTCCAAGCGAGGCTCCAAATGACCCGAAACTTGACGGTGGTCTACCGATGGTGTCTGAAGGCCACTGACAAACCTCGGTCCATTCGAAAGTTTAGTACCGCTCACGGAAAAAGCGTAAAAGGGGCGCGGGGACATAGGAGTGCGGATTGAAAAAGCGGACAACGGGGAAAATGCTTGGAATCATGGGAGCGAACACGTATGCAAATGCGGTGCACATGATGACATGATATGAAATGCATGACATGGACAAAATGCAAAATGAAGAAAAATCCAACCACGGAGGAATATCATATCACAATGCGAAAATGGCAAGAGTTGGAGTTACAAATATGGAAAGTTACATCCGGGGTGTTACAAAGTTTAACGAGAAGCGGCGAGAGGGAGTGGGGCCAAACAACCGTGTCTTCCTCCTCCAGAAGCGAAGGAAGAAAGCAACAAGGCATGCCGGTCTTCCAACTCTGCGGGAGAGAAGAAGCAGCGCGCGGGTCCCAATTATTGAAGCGAGCTCATAGATTGAGATCTCGAGTCGGGCAATAAGAAAAGAGAACATGAAAGGCGTCGCCCGATGAAGAAAACCACACCACCGGTCTAGCCAAAACACGGTGGACCTACCATTATGAACAACGAATTTGTGAGGTCTTGAAAGATAGGTGCAGGCTTAACAAGATTTCTCGAGAATTGGGATGCCCCGAGGCCCGAGCAAACATTGGGCTAGAAGAGAAAGTGCCGCTTTGAGAATATTGAACGGAGGGCTTCTCTGAGGAATGGTCATGATCTTCCACCACCATTTGATGATCGGACATTTGTTCATAACAAGAGTATTAATAATGCCCAACCCCCAAGGCTTTTGGCTTCGAGATATCTTCCCATTTGACCAAGCAATATTTCGGTTGTTATCAGCCGCATTCAATAGAAGGCACCTCTATGTTTATCAAATCCAGCATGGGTTCAGATAGAGAAGGTAAAGCCCATCAAGAACATGGGAATAGAAGAGAGCGCGCATTAATCAAAGCCACTTTACCCGCTTTGAGTGTTGTATCTACCCCTCGGGGCATTACGATTACCCACCTTGGCCACCATGAACAAAATCTTTAGCAAGAAGCTTGCCAAGGTGATAGAGTAAACCAAATACTTAATAGGAAGCGAGCCAAGTGCAGTTCAAAGGCGGGCTACCGTAAGGCCTCGGTATCCGGCACACCGTGATGATAACTTCACTTTTGGAGAAGTTGATCTTAAGACCGAGAGAGCTTGAAGCAAAGGAGCAAAAATTTGAGATGGGCATCGGTGATCATTCGGTTCCACTAGAATAATAGTGTCATCTGCATACCCGAGGTGAGTAATACCCTCGGGATGAGGTGTGAGCTAATAGGAGAAATATGGCGGCCTCCATGACTCTAGATAGGATATTAGACAGGCGTCGCCACAAAGTTAAAGAGGATGGGCGAGGCCGGGTGCGCCTTGCGGAGGCCTCTAGAGTTCTTAAAGAAATTCTTGACTTTCCAATTGACATTAATGGCATTATGAACCCCATGACCAACTGCATGTCGATGAACCACCCCACTATCAAAGCCTTTGGCCAATAAGACTTGTTTGAGAAGCCCGACTTACAGATCGTGAGCCTTTCAAAATCCAATTTTAAGATAATAGCCTTGTTGCTGATCTATGGATGTCATGGATAATTTCATGAAGGCAAAGGACCCCATCCGAGGATAAGCGACCCTTGACAAAAGCCATTGAGTAGGGGAGAGGGTCGGTGGGCCCACGGGGTAAAGCGAGTAGCAGGACACTTGGCGAGGAATTTGGCGAAGTTATTAATCAGCGTAATAGGTCTAAACTAAGAAATTAGGTCAGCACCCTTAATTTTAGGGATTAGAGAAATAACATAATTGAGCTGGATATATCTATTGTCCCCAAGCAGTAGCCTGAATAGTACTGCACAAATAAGCTCTTTAGAATAGGCCAGAATTTTTTAAAGAAAGGGATGGAAAAACCGTCAAGGCCCGAGCGAGTTAGGGTTGAATTAGAGATCGAGGAAGATCTCCTCTTGAGTAAGGAATCATCGGATCAGTGTTTTCTTAGAAACCAAGACCCCTGGTCCCAGAAATTAGAAGAGAACTGAACCCTGGTCGGGTTTGGCGAAGAAGGAAGCGGAGAAAAAAAGACACAACATGGTTTAGGATGGCGCCTTGGTGGAAGATCGCACTCCGTCAATAATCGAGCTATCAATAAGGCATCTGCGGCGCCTCCCATTACATAATAGCAAAAAAATAAGCGGTGGGGAATCCCCTTAAGCATCAATTAATCGAGCCCTCTAAGCCAATAGATCTCATTAAGGTGGTGAATTTGTACGAGAGAATGTTCAAGAGAAGCGAAGAGTCGATCAGAATCAGGGAAGGCGAGAGCGTCGGCCCGAGTCAAGGCCTCAATCAGGCAGGGAGGAGGGCCTTCTCTCTCTGAACCTGGGCGGCGGTTATGGGACCAACCACGGAGAATTCTGCGTCGAGGCGAGCAATTATGCCAATCATCCGAGGGCCCAAAGGGGCGATGAGGCGTAAAGAAGCCACTAATTTTAGCGCCAAGGAGGTCACTAAAGCCATCAATAAGGAGACAAGGCGCGTCAAACTGAAACCTAGGGGAGGAGGTGGGTGAATCAGCATCAAGGATTAGAGGGCATGATCCGAGCCCACAATCGCCTTAGATTTAAGCGTAGCTAACGGAAAAGCGAGTCCCAATTCGAGCAAACAAGGACCCGGTCGAGCGGAGCGGATAGGGGAGACTTGATGGTTAGTCAAGTAAATCTAGAACCCACCTAGGGATCTCACGAAGGAGCACGAGGAGCTAATGAACTTCGTTAAGCGTCGATAGCGTCCGAGAAAAGATATTATTGTTTTTTATCCGCGGGGAAGCGAAGCAAGTTAAAATGCCCCGATCACAAGAGGAGGTTGCAAGCTTCAACTTTGTTGAGATTTAGTCCGGGAAGATGGGGAGAGAGTGATCTGCGGACCATAGACAACCATAAATTCCCAAAGTGAATTGAGCTGGCGGTGAAACAGCCGCAGATGAGCCGAAGATACCATGATCGAAGGTGACAAAATCAAAAGCGTCGGCGTTTAGACCTAACAAAATATCACCAGTGACGAGAAGAGGAAGGAAGTTCCAATCAAAGCGATCGGCGCCGACAATAGAAGAAAGCTCATGGGGAGAAGGGAGGGTTTAAAAGTTTCAACTAAGCCAATTAATTCAATATTATCACCTGACAATATCTTTAATTTGGTCCCGCCGCGGCGCGAAACCTCGATATTCGAGAAAAGGGCTTTCATTTCAAGAGAATTTTTATCTGTGAGACTCGACCTGCAGGGTGCCAAGCAGGATTTTGCGTTTAGGCACACCCTTTTTCACAGCCAGGCTGGTAGCAACAGCCTTCATGAGCCCCCCTCCTCGGAACCCCGCAGCCACGGCCGAGGCGGGAGAAACAGCGGTAACCTCTTTGGCCTTGGCCAAAGCCGCTGGGCCACCTCATTGGCCCTAATAAGAGTAATCATAGAGAAGGAGATCCAAAATTATGATAAAGAGAAATGCGAGTCGCGAGGACCTTAGTCAGTGCTCATCCGAATAAGAAGGTAGAACAAGCCTAGTGGGGAAGAAGAGCTAGGAACCAGCGGGGAGGCGGGGAGTTGTACCTAACTCGGGAGATCACGAGCATGACACGCTCTCGCCGCCTTGTCGACCACCCGCAGCCATATCACGGATCCGACCACTTTTGCAGCGATGAGGAGGGAGGAGCGGATCGGGCTCGAGCCCCACCGGAGCCTGGCCCACCAGGCGCCCATATCACCATCAAGGCAGCCTGGGGCCGGGGACGGAGAGAGAGTCTTGATCAACGAGATCGGCTTGCCAATAAGGACACGAAGGCCATGATGAATTGATGGGCGTAAGGTAGGAGGACATCATCAACAAGGACCGGATCTCGAGAGGGGTGAGATAGGTTTAGCTCCATTGGTGGTAGCCTTCACGAAACTACCAATTGGTTAAGAGGAGAGTAAAACTAAATGCAGGAAGAAATCATCTTGAGGCTGCTCTAAGAGAGAATACCACATAAAGTCAAAATCGGAGCTGCGATTCGCCAATCCCAACCGCCATCGTCCCACAGTTTGAGCTCGGCCGGGAGGTTTGGGTGGTAATTTTGTGGTCTTTGATCGATATGATCGCGGCGTTGGAAACACGGAGCCACTTGCCACTGAGGATGTCGCTATCAAGCGAAGAAGGAGCAACTGGAAGGCCTTGGCCAAACAACTTAAAGAGGCTGATTGCGGCGATTTTGACAGTTCACGGTCGATGACCGTCCTCTCTGAATCCGAGGCGAGCAGGGGACTAAGGCAGTAGGATTGAAAGTGGCGAGTTGGTGGCAAGCGAAACACGTGAGGTTAGGGTTTGGGGCTGGAGGCGGAGGGAAGGGCGGGCAGGTGGGGGAGGAGGAGGAGGATCCCATCACCCAAGGCACCGGAAGGCGAACCGGGCAGACGGCCCGGAAGCCGGCGGCCGAGGAGCGAGCCGCCGCCCATGCGCGACCCGCCGAGGCCACCGAACCCGATGAAGCGGACCAGGGCGCGACCACGCCCGAGCCAAGGGAGCCGGGCCCGCGCGGAGAGGAGGAGGGGCCAGGCGCGGGACGGAGCCACCGGCCTTGCGGCCTCTATGGATCTGCCCGATCCGCCCGAACCGAGGGCCTCGGATCGAGGCCGCCCACGGCCAGCGCCGCAGCCCAGGCGCTTCGCTGCCTGGAACCGTTCGGGCCCCGCCGCCCAAGCCAGCTCCCGTGCGCTTGCGGCCGAGCACTGCTCGGCCTCAAGCAGGCGGAGGGCGCCTCGAGGTCAGATCGGCCGCCCCATCCGCGCATCGATCCGCCGCCCTTCACGCC
Source organism: Aegilops longissima (assembly GCA_021605205.1). Lineage (NCBI taxonomy): Eukaryota > Viridiplantae > Streptophyta > Magnoliopsida > Poales > Poaceae > Aegilops > Aegilops longissima. The sequence goes on along the minus strand of JAHIAM010017786.1, from coordinate 8,212 downwards.
CGAAACCTGCCTCGCTCGAAGAACCACGGGAAGCGATCCATAGCCACCACCGCCGGAAATGAAGGGAGAGAGGTGGGAGGAGGAGATCTGCGGTAGGTAGGAATGTGAAGCAAAGCAGGCGCATGTCGAGAGAGAGATCGAAACCCTAGAAATGGGGAGGCGAACCCTTCGGACCCATAAATACCCGTCGAGCGAGCAGGCAGGAGGGAAGCAGGCCGGGCCCGACCAAGCGAGATGAAGGCACGGAGAGCAAGGCCGGGGCCCGAGAATGGAGAGGGGGGAATCGAAAAAAGCCGAGGCGGCGGCCCATCTGACGAGCAGCCCAAACAGGCCAGCTGAAATGGAGCGGAAGGCCCACAAGCCTCGAGACAGGAGAGCGGATCTAGGGTTGGAGGTGGAGGGAGGCGACCGCCCGGCCCGGCCCATCCGGCACCACGAGGCCACCAGCAGCGAGGCCCGGAGAAGCGGGAGGAAAGCGAGCCACCTAACGCAAGGAACCCCACGAAACCATAAAAAGCCGGCAGGACGAGCAAACCAGGCGCTTCGATGCGGCCGCGCGCGCCTGGCGCCAACCCGAGCTATCCACCTCAACAAAGGTCACGGACGACCACGACCGCCCGAACAAACTTCGAGCCTTACCGGCTACCGGCGACACCACGCCCGTGGAGCCAGCGGAGAAGAAGCGGAGGAAGGGGAGAGTCAACCTCTGGTGGAATCCACATCCGCTTCGTCCGGCGACAAAGCCCAAAACTTGTTCCTAGCGCCAAATCCAGATCTGGCGAGCTGAAAAAAGGAGGGCTGGGGCGAGGGCGGGCGAGGGAGAGGCGGCGATTGAAGAAGGCGAGGGGGAATGGAGGCGAGGGCGGGGCGAAGGCGGGGAGGAGGAAGGAAGGTAGGAGAGGAGGGGAGGAGAAGCCATCGCCGATCCTTTCAACAATATTACCACAAAATGAACTTGACATGAAAGTATTTCATGATCTGACCCTTTGCATGCCACAGCCCGTGGCGTTTCTTCTCCATATAAAGCGCCGGGATATCTCGCGTTCAGCTCCATATTAAAACGCCAAGCTAGCTCGTTTTCGCTCAACATGAAAACGCCAAGCATGTTGGCGTTGCTGCCCATGCCGAAACACCAAAGCTCATGGCGTTTCTAGCTAATTAATCGCATGGTTGCACTGGTTGCCGAGCAGAGGGTGAGCAGCGACGAGGTGGCCAGGCCCATGTTCATGGTGTACGTTCCGCTGCGGTCCGCCGTCGCGCTGGCCATCACATCACGGCCGCACACCATCTGCACGCCGCGTTGATGGAGTTCCCAGCGCTGCATGGCTACGCCGGTGATGAGTGCCTGCAGAAGCTGCTTGCCCGCCTCCGCACCGTGCGACGCCATGCTGACGGCGAGGACAAGGAGAGCGGCGAGAAGATGGCTCTTGGTTGCCATTGGCTTGGATCCGCTCGATCTCTCTCTGGTGTATCTTATATGTGAGAGGATGTTGTGCTGTGCCGAGTGCGGTGGCTTATTAAACACATTAACAGTCGCGACAATGATGAGTAACTGTGAAGTCCACGTGTCCTACTACTGTGCCGAAGGCAGAGAAAGGAGAGAAACTCAGTCCGCCCCTCCCCCTCTCTCCCGTGTTCTCCTTTTCGCCGCCACCTTCGCCGGCCGATTCCGGCAAAATCCTGCGGTCTCCGTGGTCGTGCTGGCTACCAATCTTTTCGTTTGCTCGTGCTCCATATGATCCACCACGTCAATTCGTCGTTCCCACCCTCCTGTGGTTGCCCCCATCAATTTTTCCCGTCTAGGGTTTCAGTGTGGTCGACCGCCTCGTCGCCAGCGATGCTCCGGCGCGTTCGTCTGGTCATCCTCATCTCCTGCTATGCTCTGTCGTGCTCCTGTGCCTCCTGGACAGCGCTCCGTGCCTCCTCCTCCCATCGCGCCCGACTCCTCCTCGAGCTCCGCCCTCTTCTTTGTGCGCGGCGGCCATGCAGATTCGCCTCCATCCGCACGCTTGTATCAGCGGCCCAAGGAGGTGTTACAGACTCGGCATCAGGAGCTCATGACGCGATGGTGGTCCACGGCACCGACACCATCTTCCTCGGCAGAAGCAGCGGGGGCCTGCTCTCGCGTCGCTGTCGGTCCGCCCGACGAAGAAGAGAGGCGTCAACAAGAGAATCACGATGCAGGTACACACGCTCTTCTCTTCTTTCTGAATTTTTCTTGCTTCTTCTAGTGCTCTACTCCTAGATCTTCTCATCTTTATCTATTTGTTTGTGCAAATTTTCTTTCTTTATGCCTGTGTTTGAAGAAACTCCAAGAAGACTGACAGGGAGTTGTTGTATCAGGAACATGTATTTGTAGGTGTTATGTCAGAAGATCTAAAGTGTATATATATCATTTGGTGTGCAGGATTCCAGATTCAATGTGACAATTTGTGGTTTCACTCCTTCTATTGTCCTCTATCTGGCATCCACTTAGCTGCTATGACATTGACAGCGGGTTGGTGTTCTTTCTCGTTCTCTCTGCAGCTATGCGATATTTCTACTTGTTCTACGATTTTGGAAGTTAATTGCTCATTTGTGCCGAACTGAAAAGCTCAACTAAAGGAAGATAGTTTTTCTGTGAATATTCTTTAACTGCTAGAAGAATCTGTAAAGAAGAAAGAAATTTTATCCATGAGTAATTGACCGAATTTCATGTTTGTAGATTCACATATAACATGTAGGAGTTAATATAAGTGCTACTGAGTCTTTGGCTTTATGTTTTGCATCGTCTCAATACTGAACGTGAAGGTTGCTTGTGGTTAGAACTTTTAGTTGGTAGAGGTCCATGAGTAATTGATCGAATTTCATGTTTGTAGTGTTTGTAGATTCACATATAACATAAGTGCTACTGAGTCTTTGGCTTTATGTCTTGCATCATCTCAATATTGAACGTGAAGGTTGCTTGTGGTTAGAACTTTTAGTTGGTAGAGGTGCCTCACCACCACGGACGCCAGCGAGGCCAGCCTCACCTTCACATGCAGGGACTGCCTTGCTCCTCTCCATTCCCTCTTTCTCTTCCCAGACCACCATCGAGGTGTCGACAGAGCCCTGGCCAGGCGGCGTGTTGCAGATTCTTTGATCGTTTTATGTTAAGATCTTGTCCTCATCCCTGAACTTGTTGATTTTGTAGGGTTCTTGCTGATCGTGCTTGTTGATTTGTGAGTCAGGGGCATTGTAGGGGGGTCAACTACTTGGCGATGGGCAAGATGGAGGTGCTCTCCATGCAACAATTGGTCGGCTGCGACTATGAGGTGAGGCTACCTTTCTTTCTTTTTCTTTTCTGTGATTGGTTGATTGTTACTTGGGATAGGTTGGATTTTTGTGGTAGATCACTATGTTTTGTCTGTTAGTGTATACCTTTTCGACCAAATAAGTGGTAATTTGATTGGTTAGTTCTGAGAGGGGAAATGAGATCAGTATTTTGTTGCAAACTTTGCAAGGGAAATTTGAAGTACACACAGTAGCATGGTCCTGTTAGATATTAATGCTTAACAGTCAACACAAGTACCTTTTTATTTGAAAAACCAACCTAATTAATCAACATAGCAATCCTTTTGCAACATCGAGAGGCAAGGGATGGCCGTATCCAGGTGTGCGACCGCAAGGACCGGAGTAGCCAAAGTATGTTATTGTTTGAAATGCATGAGTTTGCCTGCAAAAAATGAAATGCATGATTTCTTATTCAAGATATTTCCTTGATGTCATATTCATTTGTTAACTTCCGATAATAGCTTGCGTAATTTCAGGTCATGAGGGCTAGCAAAAATTAAGCTCGGAAGCTCGCATTGCAGCACTGGCTTGAAGCTGTGAGTGCTTTTTGTCAGAGAAATTATAGTTTGGTGTTTTGGCCAAGCAATGTGCTGGCATCACTGCTGAAATATTTGATGAATAGATCGACCGCAATACCTGTATGATCACAACCTTCACTGCTACTCGATCGCTGGCTGCGGTGCGAAAGCAGGAACCTTTCTTCTATTGGTGAGTGTTACGCTCAATCAATCATAGTTGTTGGAACTTCTGAATCTTTGGTCAGATCAAGTTATATAACCTTATAGATTGATTACCATGTTTACGTTATTTAGGCTCGGTGTTGGAGAGGAAGGAGATCAACCTCTAGGACCCGTGCCCGCGATCAAAAGCTTCTCACCCGATGCATAAATGCAGAGAATGCAACTCCATAAGAGTGCAAGAGGTCTAATGAAGAGAGCTTCCTTAAATTGATTCGGCATAAGAGTTCATGTTCTGAAAGCGGTGTTTCTCGTTTGGTTGCTTTGGTGTACACGTTTCTTGATAATCTTTTTGCTAATCTAGCTGGCCTCATGCAGTGTGATTTCGATTGATTCTTGTTCTGCAAATATCTTTTTAGCTGCTAGAACAAGGCATGTGTTGTTTGTTCCCTTCAGTGGACTGCCATATGGCGAATGAATTTATTTCTTCTGAAGCAATGAGTTTTGCTGATTTGTTTCATAAAGGAATCATGGTTTCATTTCAGAACTTGCATTACTTCAGGAAGATATAAGCTTTGATTGATTTCAAGTATATGAATACAAACAAATGTCTGACAACATTATCAATCGCTTTAAATCATAGGAAGCAGCCTGATCGCAAAGCGGAGATTTCCTGGCCAGTAGAACATCTACAACTTTAGGACATCTCCGATGGTAAGACACCTTCTTAATCTTTTATCCCTGTTAGAGGCGCTTGATGTGTTAAACCAATTTTTGTCTGCACTGAATGCATATATGAAATTGTTCTTGATGCATGATTGTAACTAAGCTCATGTTTTAGATATTTATCCGCTCTTGTGTTTTGTGTAATCTAGCTTTTTTGTCTCCTTTATATTTATGTTTCTAAAGCAAATGCTATTGAACCGCATCTTAGGAGTGCCTAAAAATTAAATTGCCGATTTAGGTGCGAATGTGAATATTCTTTGATCTATTTGTTATAAGTAGATGGTTGCTACTTTGGCCTTGAAACATGTCATACCTGTATGCCTGAAGATGCACACTATCATTACAGAGTAATGTGCAAGTACATAATGTCATCATAGAAAATAGAATTTTGACCAATTATTTAACATCACAGTGAGCTTTCCTTTAAATCTGTGTATTTTGATTTACCCCTACCATTGTATAAGTATGTGTAGGTTGATTTTGCTTATTGTGCATTTTATATAGCGAGCAGCTTCCCTTGTGCCGTCTTCCATCCACCAACAAGCCCATGACCCTACATCAGGTCATAAAAATTATTCAATAATTATTTCCTATCAATATGTTTCAAATATGCTTCAGTTCTAAATTTGTTCTCTTTTCTTTTCATTTTTCCAAGAACTGGACTGTTTGGCATTAAGTAGTCGATACTTCTACTAAGGTCCTTAGCTGAATGCGAGTAGGTTAATTTCACTTATTTTCGCGATGAAGATCTCACTTCATGTGTATTAGTCCTTGCCGCCTATGTGCTTTGTTGTGGAAAGCTGTTCCCTTTTGGGTAGATGAAAGTGCAGATTCCACCAAAGGAAGATTTAGTAGGCTTTTTGTTACCATTTTATTTTTGTTACATGTTGCTAAAAGTAAATGAATTGAATTTATTTCTGTTTTGGTTCAGAAAGATTTGATTTTGGGAGGAGAAAGGTCATGCAAGGATGAGAATGGGAGACCATATTTCAGCGATGAGCTCATCTTATTCAGTTTAGTCAGAGCACATACAAAAAAGTAGTTTCCTAAGTTTAAGGCCTTCCATTTGCTGTTGTTGGCTATGTAAAACAACATGAACCTGAACCTAACTGCGATTGGATGTCTAAACTGAATTATTGCATCCATAGACATGGAATTATGGATAAGTTTTAGCTCTCAAGATTCTGCATACTTCTGGTCCTATGTAATGCCAATTTATTTAGACAAGCATGCCAAATGTGCACTAATAAACAAAGCAACATGACACAAGCTCTAAGTTTTAGGCCAGGTTACCATAATGTATTTTAGGAGATGTACATTAGAGAAATTGTTCAGCGGCAATCCAATTAAATACACAAGCAGCTATATATATATATTTGCTAATGAGTATTTTTCCCTTCTCTAGCTAAACATTGCAAAATGAATTATCCCTGTTCTTAGCTTACACTGGAATATGAGTTTAGCTTGCGTGCATGTATGTTTTATGTACGTGTTCTCTCAGCTTTATCCATTTATGTAGGAATGCCAACTGTTTTCACAAGCAAAAAAGTTGAATTGTAAATGGAACCCTTGATGGATTCATGTTTGCTGAAGAAAGTCCTTGCAGCAAAGAAGAGCTGGAAGCAGGTTTTCTATCTTGACCAGTATTTTCTTTTGCTGCCAACTGTTGGCTCTTTCCTATAGAAGCTCTGAAACAAAATGAGGTGGCTAAAATTAGGGATTAGTGCTTTTGATATCTGATTTGACAAAACAGATTCATGGATATAAGTAGAAGGTAGACTGTAGCATTGATCATTTCTATCATGTACATAGACATTTCAACCAACTGATCTGAGAGGGACATTGAGGGTGACGAAGACAACAAGGAAGTTGGCGTCTGTGAAGCTTAGCCAGAGCCATTCCAGCTCTTCCAGAGCCACAAGGGGAGCCTAAAGTCAGGGTACGTTCGATCGAGCACACTCCCTTCTCCAAGAATTTGGATAACCATTAAAAGTTTAGAACCGGTCAAGTCAAAGATATGAAATGGAGCGCATTTGCATGTAGGGAATCGTGTTCAGCTGTCGTATGAGAAGTACACGCAGCTGAGGAGCCAGGATACCAGCGATATGGAGCCGTTCGGCATTGAGAGGACCAGGGCTGCCATCGAGGACCTCAGGACCAAGCTCAACTTCTCCCTGCGCCTTCGTCAGCGCCATGTCCCAGAGGTCGTCGCCGTTTGTGGCTACCCATAGCTCGCGGACCTCATCCGAATATACGTGTTTCTATTATAGTGTACTCGATCGATAACCCCAAGAACATTGATGCGCGGGTGTTTGATCGATGTTTCTTGTTGCCGTCTTGTATGTATAGGCTGGCAAGGATGTGGCGAGTCATCGTCGGCGGCGCACCGGCTGGTGAAGCGCATGGCGATGAGCAAGTGCACTCCTCTCGTTGTCGGCCGCACGGTTGGCGGGAGGCATCAAGGGCCTGGCTCGCTGCCGCCGGGGCGACGCATGCACAATTTATATTGTTGTATCTTATTATGCCAATAGGAGGATGCTCCTGTCGATGCTATTAACCTGGCATGGCATTTCAGTTTCTTTCTCACATGATGCATCGATACATATTATAGAAATCTAGATGTGCTGCATTTCTGCTGGTTTCTTGTATTATAAACGTCGGTTTTTTACAACGACGTTATATGATCTGTAAGCCATTTCTTGGTACAAATATGGCGGTGGAAGGGGCGCCCTACTTGGCACCGCCCAGCTTCCGCTCAAGCGGCGCGCCACGGGCGCACTCCAACCACTAGTGCTGCTGCATGGATCCTCCTTTTATAGGCGTGCGAGGAGGCCAAGTTGCCGCGGCTTAGTACGACTACGTAGCCGCAACGCTTGCTGGTTGCAATGGTTCACGGTGCGCATGATTGCAGTGCCGTAGCTGTCCACGCTGCCGTCCGCGTCGGGCATAGGAAGGATCAAAGTTCCAACAAACTTGGCCCAAACGACGCGCGCACGCTCCAAAGCAGCAGCAAAAATCTCCATCAGCTCAGTTCACGGGCCAGCGCATGCATGCATGCCAAGCTAGAGATTTTGATCGCGAGAGCTAGAGATTAATTAGCTAGAAACGCCGTGAGCTTTGGCGTTTTGACCTGAGGCAACAACGCCAAAACGCTTGGCGTTTCGATGTGGAGCAAAAACGCGAGCTAGGTTGGCGTTTGAATGTGGAGTTGAAGCGAGATACTTGGTATTTCTATGGAGGAAAAAGCGCGGGTTATGGCGTTCTTAAAAAGTCGGATCGTGAAATATTTTAACGTATCGAGTTAACTTACATGTGAAAGATTGATGAAAAGTCGAACAGTGATTTCGGCCCGGTCCCTGCCTGCCTGCCCGCGACACTCGGACATGCCCCTGCGTCGTCAGCGCAGCCAGTAGTCCACTACTCAGGCACGACATCTGCCAGCAGCAACAGGAGCAGCTTCCCTCTCGAAACCAGACAGGGCCGTCATTTTTCAACGT
>JAHIAM010017785.1:0-14264 GCA_021605205.1 Aegilops longissima | reverse complement strand
CCCTTGTAGATAGCGAGGAAGCGCTCAAGAGAACAGGTTGAGGAGTCGACTCGACGTGATCCAAATCACGATGATCCTAGTGCTGAACGGACAGCACCTCCGCTCAACACATGTACGGTTGAGGAAGATGTCTCCTCCTTTGATCCAAAGCAAGGGGAGGAGAGTGACTTGAGATCCAACAAGACCACTGCTGTGGTGGTGGATGCAGATGATCTCGGCAGAGCCACGAGCTTCTACAAGAGGGAGAGGTATGGGGAAGGAGGAGTCGGCATACAGCAGCGCTGCCTCCTCCCCCCCTTTATATAGGCCCCTAGGGGTGCACCGCCCTCGAAGATGAGATCTCCGGGGGCGGCAGCTAGGGGGAGGCTTGCCTCAAGGCTGTGTGGAGGTTGCCCCACCCCCTAGGGTTTCCCAACCCTAGGCGCAGGTGGGCTGGTGGGGCGCACCAGCCCACCTAGGCTGGGGCCCTCCCACTTCAGCCCACGGGCCCTCCGGGATAGGTGGCTCCACTCGCGGGACCCTCGAGACCTTCCGTGGTCCCGGTCCTGACACCGTGACTCCCCAAACTTCCTCGATGTAATAAACTGCACTTCATATATAATTCTCTTCACTCCTGACTATTCTGCAACTCCTCGTGACGTCCGGGATCTCATCCGGACCCTCAATAACTTTCCATTATCGCATACTCATATCTATAATAACCCTAGCGCCATCGAACCTTAATGTGTAGACCTTACTGTCGGGGAGACATGCAGGCATGATCAGACGCCTTCTCCGCCAATAAATCAACAGTGGATCTCGATACCCATGTTGGCTCCTACATGTTCCTCGATGATCTCATCGGATGAACCACGGCGTCGAGGATTCAATCAACCCCTGATACAATTCCCTTTGTCAATCGGTACGCCACTTGCCCGAGATTCGATCGTTGGTATCCCAATACCTCGCTTAATCTCAAGTATCGCAAGTCACTTTACCTGCTCTAGAATGCATGATCCCGTGACCGCATTAATTTGGTCACATTTGAGCTCATTATGATGATGCATTACCGAAAGGGCCTAGAGATACCTCTCCGCCATAATGCGAGTGAGACAATCCCGCCCTCGACTTCGTGGTAACCCAATGCATACACTTTCGGAGATACCCGTAGTGCACCTTTATAGTCACCCAATTACGCCAGGACGCTTCGGCACCCAAAGCACTCCCACTGCATCCGAGAGTTGTACAATCTCATGGTCTAAGGAAATGATACTTGACATTTGGAAAAGCTCTAGCCAAATCTAACTACACGCATCTTTGAGCTATGCTTTAGGATTGTCTTGGTCCATCACATCATTCTCCTAATGATGTGATCCTGCTATCAATGATATCCAATGCCCATAGTCGTGAAACCATGACTATCTCGCTGATCAAACCAGCTAGTCAACCAGAGGCTTACTAGGGACATGTTGTGGTCTATGTATTCACACATGTATTACGATTTCCTGGATAACATAATTATAGCATGAATAACAGACAATTATCATGAACAAAGAAATATAATAATATCCATTTTATTATTGCCTCTAGGGCATATTTCAACAGCCTACCTGCACTAGTGTCAATATTCTAGTTACATTGTGATGAATCAACACCCATAGCGCTCGGTGTTGATCATGTTTTGCTCTAGGAGAGTTTAGTCAATCGATCTCGCTACATTCAGATCCATGTACTTTACAAATATCTATGTTCCATCTTGAACATTTTCACGGATGGAGTTGAAGCGACGCTTGATGTGCTCGGTCTTCTTGTGAAACCTGGGCTCCTTGGCAAGTCAATAGCTCCAGGATGTCACTGAAGAGTGCGATCGCCCGACGCATTGGGTATGACTCCTAGGTCGTTGATAAACCTTCACCCAGATTGCTTCATGCGCTACCTCCGAGGCTGCATGTACTCGCTTCACATGTAGATCCCGCCACGACGCTTGCTTGCAATCGCACCAGCTACTACCCCACCATTCAAAATATACATGTATCCGTCTGTGACTTAGAGTCATCCAGATCTCGTGTCAAGGCTTAGCGCCGACGTAACCCTTTACGATGAGCCTTCGTCACACTCCATAAACGAGAAACATATCCTTAGTCCTTTTCGGTACTTTAGGATGTTCTTGACCGCTGTCCAGTTGTTCCTTGCCGATTACTTTGGTACCTTCCTACCAAACTTACGGCAAGGTTTACATCAGGTCTGGTACACAGCATGGCATACATAATAGACCCTATGGCTGAGGCATAGGGGATGACACTCATCTCTTCTTTATCTTCTGTCGTGGTCGGGAATTGAGCCGAGCTCAATCTCACACCTTGCAATACATGCAAGAACCCTTTCTTGGACTGATCCATATTGAACATCTTCAATATCTTATCAAGGTATGTGCTTTGTGAAAGACCTATGAGGCGTCTCGATCTATCCCTATAGATCTTGATGCCTAATATGTAGGCAGCTTCTCAAAGGTCCTTCATTGAAAAACACTTATTCAAGTAGGCCTTAATGTGTCCCAAAGTTCTATATCATTTCCCATCAAAAGTATGTCATCTACATATAATATGAGAAATGCTACAGAAATCCCACTCACTTTCTTGTAAACGTAGGTCTCCATAACCGATAAACCAACCTTTGATCATCTCATCGTTAATGTTCCAACGAGATGCTTGCACCAACCCATAAATGAATCGCTGGAGCTTTCATACCTTGTTAGCATTCTCGTAGACAAAACCTTCCCGCTGCATCATATGCTTCTTCCTTAAGATGACCATATGGAATGCTGCTGACGCCCATTTGCCATATCTCATAGAAATACATGCGGTAATTTCTAACATGATTCGACGGACTTCAGCTTCGCCACGGGAGAAAGTCTCATCGTAGTCAATCCCTTGAACTTGTTGATAACCCTTAGTTACAAGTCGAGCTTTATATATGGTAACATTACCATCCGTTAACCGCCTTCTTCTTAAAGATCCATTTGTTTTCTATTGCTCGCCAATCATCGGCAAGTCCACAAAGTCCATACTTTGTTTTCATACGGATCCTATCTCGATTGCATGGCTTCAAGCCATTTTTTTGAATCGCCCGCCATTGCTTCTCATAGTTCAAGGTTCACCGTTGTCAACAACATGATTTCAAGACAATGTCATACCACTGCAAGGAACGTGTCCTTGTGGACCTTCAAGTTCAGTAGGAGCTTGATCCGGTTATTGATCATCGCTATTAACCTCTCCTTGTCGGTGCAGTGCACCACAGAACATCTTCCCGAAAGTTGCGCCATTACCGCTTCAAGAGGTGTACATCATCAAGCTTCCCCTACTTCTCCAACTTAATTTCTTCGAGAGAAACTTTTCCAAAAGGACCGGTTTGGCAACAGATCTTGCCTTCTGATTCAAGGCAGAAGGTATACCCATGGTTTCCTTAGGGTATCCTATGAAGACGATTTTCCACCTTCAGCCAAAGTTGGCTTTGACATAAGCATCGATCCCAAACTTTTAGAAACGATACTTAGGTTTCTTTCCAAACCATAATTCATATGATGTCGCCTCAACGGATTTAGACGTGCCCTATTTAAAGTGAATGTAGTTGTCTCTAGAGCGATCTCAAATGATAGCGTAAATCGTAAGAGATATCATAGATCGCACCATATCCAATAAAGTGCGACACGACGCTCGACACACCAAGGTTACCGGGAGGTGTTCTAGGCGGCGTGGAGTTGTGAAACGATTCATTTCCTTAAGTGCATATGCAAATTTCCAGGACGAAATATTCTCCTCATCGATCCGACCGTAAGAACTTATCTTCGTCAATGCTGATTCTCTACCTCATTCTTGAAATTCCTTGAACTTTTCAAAGGTCCTTTAATTTGTGTTTCATCGGTAGATATACCTATATCATCAAAGTCATCGTGAGAGTGAGAATGGATATCCTCCAAGGAGGCCTCAACGCCATTGGACGCACACATTAGTATGTATGATTTCCAATAAGTCGTTGTTTCGCTTCCATTGTTCCGGAGAACTAGCCTTTGGTCATTTTGCCTATGAGGCATGGTTCACATGTGTCAAATGATCAACGAGACTCTAAAAGTCCATCACATGGAGCTTGTATCACTCGGCGCGGCTATATCTCCCACGGTCGAGGCACGACTTAGAGGCATAACCGCATTGAAAGCAATGTCGCAAGTGAGGTAATCTTCACACAACCCATGTAATAAATAAGGAAAGAGATACATAGTTGGCTTACACGCCACTTCACAAAAGACATAAATAAACATCCATCATTCGAGTACACTCAAGGTCCACCACGGAACCAAAAAAAAGAAGATACCCCAAATGCTACATGATCCTCGATCGCCCCAACTGGCACCACTAATGATCATCGTGAAAGACACATAGTAATCACCACGCCTCGCCGAACTCCCACTTGAGCCTGCTGAATCACCCGACCGCCTCATCGGAACTCGCAATCTGGTTTGAAGTATCCGTGAGTCACGGGACTCAAAGCAATCTCACACCATGTAGATCAAGACTATTTAAGCTTATAGGAAGGACAGAAGTAAAGTGGAGCCAGCAAGTTTACTAGCATATATGGTGGCTACATCGCAAAAGAGAGCGAAGAGGAGCAAAGCATACCGTGAAGCTAGTAGCGATCAAGAAGTGATCCCTAACTACTTACGCCGACATAACTCCAACATCGTGTTCACTTCCTTGACCACGAGAAGAGACCATCACGTTACACACGCGGTTGATGTGTATTTTAATTGAGGTCAACTTTGGGTTTTCTACAACCGACATTAACAAATTCCCATCTGCCTCATAAACCCATGCACGGCTCAAAGATATTACCCTGCAGGGTGTCCCAACTTAGCCCATTATAAGCTCTCACGGTCAACGAAGGATATTCTTCTACCGAAGACCCGATCAATCTCGAATCCCGGACTACAAGACATTTCGACAAAGAATAAAACAAGACCAAAGAAGTTCACCCGACTGCCGATAAATCCCGATAGGAGCTGCACATATCTCGCTCGTGGCACACCGGATAAGCTTCCGACAGTAGAACCACGAATCCAAGTTTCAAGGAATGGTCCCAGACGTTAGTTTGACCAACGCTCAAGGAGCACCGCCCGGGGTTAAATAAAGATGACCTCGGCTCGCAAAACCCGGGAAAAGGCTTAGGTGGCAAATGGTAAAACCAATGTTGGGCCTGCTTGACGAGTCTTATTCAAAGCGAACTGTCAAGGGGGTCCCATAAATCACCCAACCGTAAGGAACGCAAAATCAAGGAACATAACACCGTATGACGGAAACTAGGTGGCAAGAGGAACAAAACACCTGCATAAGGCCGAGCCTTCCACCCTTTACCAAGTATATAGATGTATTAATTATAGCAGATATATATTGTGATATCCCCAACAAGTAAACATGTTCCAACAAGGAACAACATCTCCATGTTCCAACAAGGAACAAACTTCAGCTTCACTGCAACTAGCAACGCTTATAAGAGGGGTCGAGGTAACATAGCCAATCAACGGTTTGCTAGGAAAAGGATGGTTAGGGCTGACATGGCAATATGGGTGGCATGATATAGCAAGTGGTAGGCATCGCAGCATAGGCATAGCAAAAGAGCGAGCAACTAGCATAGCAAAGATAGAAGTGATTTCGAGGGTATGGTCATCTTGCTCAATGTTCTCGTGAGTTGTCGAAAGCTTGATCCTCAAGCGCTCAACAGGTTCTCGCTCACGCATCGCCTCCGACTCTACCCAAAGCAACAACACAAACAAAGGAACCATAATAAATCACGGCAATGCACAATCAACATGATGCAAAACATGACATGATATGGATGCGATATGCAATGCGATAAAGGCCCGAAGGTAATGATGAACCAGGCATCAACTTGGCAAACCAAGTATGCCACTGAAAGATGAGATGATTTCGCTTGAAATCGATATAAAGATCACCGAATCGGATGCACGGTTTGGAAATGACAAGCAAAACAAGAATGGCAAATCTATTAACAGCATGATGCCACTTAGCAAGCAACAATTAATTGCTTACTGCACCCAAACGTATCAACAAAGTACATGGCAGTGATCTACATGATTCTACAAAGATGAGCACTGAGCTACGCTAGTTCACATCATAACAGGTTCAAACAAGCATGGCAAAAGTACAAAATATCAGGCTGACATGGCAAAACAGCATCAGGTTGCAATGTTCAGAGCAACAAAACTATGCTACAGGAACTTAAAATAGCAAAACAAGGCATGGCATGAATCTACTCAAAGTAGAACAAAAGTCCCTTACTGACCATAAGCCAAAAGGATTAGAAAATATAGTAACACCCATGTCAATATTGAAAGTTTCATAATAGATTCAGCAACATGGCATGTCAAAACTGATAACGAGTAGGCATGTTTACAAGCTCAATGCACTCTACAGAGCCTTATATGATAAACTAAGCATACATACATCAAGAAGACATGACATAGAAGACATACATGGCAAGAACAATAACATAGCATACATGGATCAACCACAACAACCTAGGCAAAATTGAATAACATGTAAACAATCTGCCAGGAAACATTTGATAGCAAAAGTAGAGCTCGATTGACTCAAGCTATGGCACTCATAATTGCAAACAAAGGCATGGATGGATAGAGCAAGACATGCTTTACAAAACATCTTACTGAAGTATCTCAAAATATGCATAGATCTCTTGGTATCATCAAGTTAACATGGCATCAAAATCAGCTAAAACAGGGCTGAAATCAGCAACATCAGGACACCTACTTTGCATGCTTGTGCTAGTCACCACATAGATCACAAAATACATGGCATACACCCTGGAAAGATGGCATGGCATTTACAAAACACATGTAGGACTCAAATTCATAGGGTACATATTAATCATGGCAAAATAATAAAAGCAAGTTCTGTTAAGAAACAGAAACTAACATCACATAGCACTCTTCCAACAGCATTTCGGGCATCAAGATGAGCTCAAATGAAAATGATGCAATGAATGAAATGATCTACTTCGAGGCGAACATTTTGACATATTATACGCCAAAATGGATCTACGATGACAGAGATATACCACGAAAATTGCACAAAATAACAATGATGCTAAAAACTTAGAAGGGAAAGAGGGGAGAGAGAGGTCACCGGCTTCGCCGAGGCCGACGGGACCGATCGGGCGAGGGGCGCGGGCTCCCGAGCTGGAGGAGGCGGTTGCCGCGGGAGGGAGCGCTGGCGGAGCCGGGAAGCGCCGCCCGGGCGCGGCGGCGATAAGGTTTACGGGGCATGGGCGAAGGCGGGCTGGCGGCGCATGAGGGCGGCATACGGTCGTGTAGGGCGGCGGCGAAAGTTGGGCGATAGCTGGCCGGGCGGGGCGGAGCACGGATGGGCGCTGCCCGTCAGCGGGCGCGGCGTGGCGAAATGGCGATGGAGCTGGCGAGGCCGGGTTCGACGGCTCGATGGCTGCCGTGGCTAAGTACAAGGGCGGCGGCGCGTTGAGCTATTCGCGCGACGGACACGTCCGCGCGAGAGGAAATTTAGGTTTCGGGGAATTGATCCGGATTTGACGAGGTTTTTAAATAGGCATAGAGGAGCTAGGAGAGTCCAAATGAGGTGAAGCTACCACACGATCGTGATCGAACGACGGAGAGCATGGAAGTGTTAGATGGGTTATTGGGCTGTTTTGAAGGGTGTTGGGCTGCAACTTAAAAGAGGCCTTTATGAGAGTGCGTTAACCGCTGAGTACCAAACGAGCTCCAAATGACCAAACTTGACCGTGGTCTACGGTGGTATCAAGGCCACTAGACAAACCTCGTCCATTTCGAGAAGGTTTAATACCGCACACGAAAAACGTAAAGGACCGCCGGGAGATAGGAGTGCCGATTGCAAACGGACAACGGAAAAATGCTCGAATCATGAGACTAACACGTATGCAAATGCGATGCACATGATGATATGATATAAAATGCATGACATGGACAAAATGCAAAAAGAAAACCCAACCACGGAGGGAATATCATATCAATGCCGAAAATGGCAAGAGTTGAGTTACAAATATGGAAAGTTACTCGGGTGTTACAACACTCCACCACTACAAGAGGATCTCGCCCCAGATCTAGGACTGAAGAACTCCGATATTCGAACGGAGATCCTCGCGCCCCTGTGTAGCTTCTCGGTCGGAATGGTGACCACTTCACTTTCAGGAATTTGATTGACTTGTTATGCAGTCTTGCGCTTGGCTTTTCAAGAATAGCAACGGGTGCTCATGATAAGAGAGATCTTCTTGAAGGTCAATCTTCAAGTTGATAGTGCGCTCAGAGTCTTGAAGCACTTATGGTTGTGACACGTGAAACACATCGCACGCACATTTGCAAAGTTGGATGGAAGCTCGTTGATAGGCTTAGATCGCTTTTGCCAATGATCTTGAAAGGACCCACGATCTAGGGGCAAGCCTTTGATACCGGGCGACGAAAGTGCCTTTCATTGAGAGACGCGGAGGTAGACATGGTCTCCGATTTCAAAAGCCACATCACGGTGCTTATCATCATAATAGTTTTTCCGCGATTATGCGGCTTTGAGATTCTCACAATGACTTGGCACATTTTCCTCTTCAGGATCAAGTCATTGCCAAGAAGTTGCTCAATTGCCCTGCATCAATTGAGAGGAGTACGCACTTTCTCGCCATAGAGAATTTTGAATGGGGCCTTGCCCAACTCGCTTGGAAGTTGTTGTAGGAGAACTCGCATATGGAAGACAATCTTCCCACTTCATACCGAAGAAATGACACAAGCCCCGAGCATATCTTCAAGGATTTGATTTACTCGCCAACTTGGCCACTTGTTTGAGGATGGAAAGCTGTGTCAAACGAATGTTGGTGCCTATGGCCTCAAAAGAATCCCAAAACTTGAGGTAAAGATGCTGCCACGGTCTCAAGAGATCACTTGAGGAATGCCGTGCAAGGAGACAATCCCGAGGTGTATAGCTCGCCAACCGAGCTCGTGATGGATTCTTTGATAGGAAGAAAATGAGCCACTTTAGTAAGCTTGTCAATGACAACGAAGATAGCATCATTTCCACGCTGACTTTGGAAAACCAGTCAAGTCCATTTCAATATGATCAAACTTCCATTCAGGAATAGCAAGAGGTTGGAGGAGACCAGTGGTCTTTGGTGTTCTCGCTTTCACTCTTCTCGCACATCACACTCATTCACGAATTGAGCAATTCTCGCCCATTCGAGTCCACCAATATGACTGCTTGAGGTCATGGTACATCTTCATTTCCAGGATGAATGGATAGAAGCGAATTGTGAGCCTCGCTCATAATGACTTTTCTCAGATCACCCTTAGGAACCACAATCCGTCCTCAAAGAACAGAGTGTCTTTGTCATCAACGTGAAGCACTTGTACTTGAAATGCCCTTGTCGATACCACGCTTCACCTTTTTCACCATGGTATCCAAGTTGAGCCTCACGAATCTGATCTTCCAAAGTAGGAGAGACTATGAGGTTGGCAAGAAAGCCTTGAGGAACAACTTGAAGATTCAGCTTATGGAAAGATTCACAAAGATCCGCTGAAGGGCTTGAGGATTAGACTGTGCAGAAGCTTCCGCTCAAAGCATCTGCAATGACATTGGCTTTGCCCGAGTATACTCAATACTTGGGTTGTACTTGAATCATTTCACCCATCGAGTCTGCCTCGAGGTTGAGGTTGGGCTGAGTGAAGATGTACTTGAGACTCTTGTGGATCGGTGAAAATGTCCACTTTCCTTCCCAACAAGAGATGTCTCCATGTAATCAATGCATGGACAATCGCCGCCAACTCAAGATCGTGAGTGGGGTAGTTCTTCTCTGGGCTTCAATCGCTAGAGGTATAAGCCACAACTCTTTCTCTGCATTAACACAGACCGAGACCTTGAAGAGAAGCATCACAGAAACTTCAAATGGCTTGGATTCATCAGAGGAGTCAACAGAGCTGTGACGAAGTTTCTCTTGAGAGTATTGAAAGCAACGCCACACTCGGGAGACCGATATACTTCACATGCTTCGAGGAGGTTGGAAAGAGGCTTTGCAATCTTGGAGAAGTTCTCAACGAATCTTCGCAATAGCTTGCAAGACCAAGAAAATCATGGAGTCTTGACATTCCGAGGAGGTTCCCAATTCACAATTGCGACACCTTCTGGATCAACAGCGATGCCCTTTGGAGATGATATGACCAAGATAAAGCACTTCATCAAGCCAAAATTCACATTTGGAGAACTTAGATAGAATTGATACTCTCGAGCTTGTCTAGCACCAATCGCAAATGTTTGGCATGATCCTTCTTATTCTTGGAGAAGACCAAAATATCATCAAGATAGACCAAGACGAATTCATTGGTGTAGGGATTGAAATGAAGTTCATCATCCGAGAGAATGTTGGAGGAGCATTGACGAGGCCGAAAGACATGACAAGATATTCATAAGAACCAAAGCTTGTTCTAATGTCGTCTTGGGAATATCTTGTTCACGAATGCGAACTGATGATACCCCATACGAAGGTCAAGCTTGAGAACACTGTAGCACCTTTGAGTTGCTCAAAAGCTCATTGATGTTGGGAAGTGGATACTTGTTCTTGATTGTCTTCTTATTCAATGGACGGTAATCGACGCAAAGTCGGTCCGCGCCATCCTTCTTCGGACAAAAGAACACCACAACCCCAAGGAGATGAACTCGGTCCGATCAAACCAGACGCTCTTGTTCATCGAAGCTGCTTCTTCAATTCCTTCAGCTCATCAGTCCAAGCTTGTATGGACGCTTGTAAACGGGTTCAGCCGTGCTCAAGATCGATAACGAACTCAATCGGCCGATGAGGAGGCATACCCGAAGCTCTTCCGAAAGACATCTTGGTACTACAAACGATCGAATGAGAGATAGCATTCAGTTCGCCTTCTCATTTAGAGAAAACAACCAATGGTTTCATCACGAGCGCATAGATGATCACATCATTAGAAGAGTGAGTCAATTGAATTTCGCAAGCACAATCAAGTCGAGCTTTATGCCGATAAAGCCACCCATTCCGAGAATAAGATCAATATCCGAGTCACCAAGGACAAATGGTTTGGAAAGAAATCTATAATCGCCATCTTGATAGAAACATCCGAATCCTTGTGGTAGCCTCATAGAAGAGGCCGAGAAACAACTCCCAAGGGTTTTTCCAACATTTCAAATGAAATCATGCTTTGCAACAAATGATCTAGACATGAAACAATGCGATGCACCGATCAAATAAAACTTTGGCAGAATATCATTAATCAAAGATTACCCATGATCACATCAAGAATCTCCGCTTGAGCTGCATTCATCATATTGACCTTTGCAAACTTGGGATTATGCTTGACCAATGCATTGCTGGAAGATTTCACAGAGGAGGAGGCGAAGGCGCCGTTGAAGCACTTGTTCGATAGTGACCTTTCGCCGACATTTGTTGCAAGTCACTCGCAGACTGGACGGTGGTAAGGAGCACTTGACCTTGGAGCTTGAGAATTAGACTTGTTCGATAGCTTGGGTTGGGTGGGAAGATCCACGCCACCTGAGTTCTTCTCCGTAAGGCCGACGGAACGGAGGAGGAGGAAGGTAAAACTTCTGCTTAGCTGCCACTTGAGAGGAAGAAGAGGACTGAATCGCATCCCGATTCTCTTCTTAGAAGCCTCACATTTGAGCTGGGCGCTTTGCTTGAGTGCCATGTTGTAGAAATCATCATACTTATCCGCTCAAAAGCACAAGAGCTAATTGCGATCTTCTCTCGCACTCACCTCTGAATTGATAGATCATACTCTTTTCATCGTGCACGCCTTGCTTAGCAAAACGAAGCAGCTCGAACTGGATATTGTATTGATAGAGACATGTTGCCCTGCTTGAGATTGCGGAACTCCTCACGCTTGCTCTCAACAACACTTTTCGAATGTGATGAGCTCAAATCACGCGAACTCATCCTGTAATGACACGACCTCCTCCGAATCTTTGTATTGCTGGTACCACTCAACAGCTTGATCCTTGAGTTGAAACGATGCAAACTTGACAAAGTCCTCGTGTCCGACATTGCTAACCAAAGTGCTTGCAGATGTCCACTAACCAATCGTCAGGCTCTGTGGCCTCGACACGTAAACCGAAAGACTTCGCTGATTAGCGAGGAACCGACCGAGAGTAGCAAAGTGTGGCTGATTGTTGCCTTGACCTTGATTTCTTGATTGCCTTGCCTCGAAACGCTTCTTGCAAGAGCTGCAAAATCATCTCGAGCATTGGCATTGGTGGCTGCCATGATAGCTTGCCGTGCCTCCGAGGCGGAGGTGGAGGTGGAGGTGGAGGGTTCACGATCCCATCATTGCGATCCGGATTCGACGCTACATGGAGCCATCCTGAGAGGGTGACATCCGTTAGTCCTTTGATAGACAAATAGATAAGTAGATCAACGGATAGAAATTGCAACATATAGTCTTCACAATAAACATTCAACAAGAATGAACGAATGAATTCCAAAGTTAATCATCACACGCCCATTAAGGTGAGAAGCCACTTAGATAAAGATATGGAAACAACATCTGTCTTAGAAACAAATCAATATCACAATCGAAAACAAAAGATTGGCTTCTAGAATGAGCCGAACAAACACATGATAGAGATTTACCAAAGTGTTCGTGTGGGGCCACACGGACACGACGATAGCGGACGCCACGAATGACAAACAAGACGCCCCGAATCAGCATAGCCAAGGATTCTTTAAGACGCCTCAGACCATCAGAATCGAGTGAATGGGCGGACCACTAGACGCTGAACCCCAATCTCAAATCATACATCCGTGGAAAGAATATCCCGTAAGCTACTAGAATTCCACCTATAAACTCCCAAACTTTCGGTTATGCAATCGGTGTTGGGGATAGGGACACAAAATATATCACCCAAACTAACAATACCTAGATCCACAGATCCATCCACAACACATAACCAAGAAATCTCGAAATCGTGGTACCGACCTTCAAAAACATCCGTTATACAAGTCATGGAATATCTCAGCTCGCCACAAGATCGGGCTATCAGGTTATCTCACCAACAACTGCACAAAAGAGATTTCATGTCGGCAAAACTCGTATTCCGAACGAACGATAAAATTGTGACGACAACACCTGAGCTCAACTCCCGGACACCGCCACAACCCCTAAATGTCGAGGCACCAAGAACAATGTTCTCGCCACAAAACCATCGAACGATTCCAAGATACCCACGTGATCCTAAAAAAATTTAGTGAAATTTGAGAAGAGAAGAGTCAAAACTCTACGCCAGATACCTCACCAGAGCGATGTAAGGACCGGGAGTAAAAAGAATCCTTCCGATATATATAATCCTAAGACTCAAAACATTTTCCATTCTAGACTCAACAACGCCAAAGAACAATCAAGTAGGGGCTCTAGTCGGAAGGCTCGATTACCAACTTGTAATCGCTCGAGCGGCTTATATCTCCCACGGTCGAGGCACGACTTAGAGGCATAACCGCATTGAAAGCAATGTCGCAAGTGAGGTAATCTTCACACAACCCATGTAATAAATAAGGAAAGAGTACATAGTTGGCTTACAATGCCACTTCACACAAGACATAAATAAACATCCATCAATCGAGTACACTCAAGGTCCGACCACGGAACCAAAATAAAAGAAGATACCCCAAATGCTACACGATCCCCGATCGTCCCAACGGGCACCACTACGATCATCGGAAAGACACATAGTAACGACCACGCCTCGCTCGACTCCCACTTGAGCTCGGTTGAATCACCTGACCGCCTCATCGAACCTGCAACTGCTTTAGTATCGTGAGTCACGGGACTCAAAGAATCTCACACCCGAGATCAAGACTATTTAAGCTTATAGGAAGGAGAGAAGTAAAGTGGAGCTGCAGCAGTTATCAGCTATATGGTGGCTACATCGCAAAGAGAGCGAGAAGAGGAGCAAAGCATGGTCGTGAAGCTAGTAGCGATCAAGAAGTGATCCCAACTACTTACGCCGACATAACTCCAACATCGTTCACTTCCTGACCGAGAAGAGACCATCACGGTTACACACGCGTTGATGTGTATTTTAATTGAGGTCAACTTTGGGTTTTCTACAACCGACATTAACAAATTCCATCTGCCTCATAACCGGGCACGGCTTTCAAAGATTAACCGCAGGGTGTCCCAACTTAGCCCATTA
>JAHIAM010017783.1:0-13286 GCA_021605205.1 Aegilops longissima | reverse complement strand
GGACAAAGGCATCGCCGAGCACGGTAGAGGTGCCGACGGTGATGTACAACTCGTTAAGAGCTCTTAGTCGATCCAGCCCATCAAGATGCGTAACAAAGTTCGATGGGGAAAGGCCCCGGACAAAGGGGTGTAGGCGATAGTAACCTCCTCACCAACATCGACGCGATAGCAATGTGCCGGGGAGGTGTCCAACTCGAATCGACGAAGACGGTCGCCAAAGATAAGAAATCGTGGATGCCATATCGATGGTCACTCCAACACCATGTGGGAAAGACAAGAGTGGACCCATACCCCAGAGTAGAGGTGGGATCCCATCGCTTCCCCCGGTTGTAGTCCGATTAAGATTATTTGGGTGCCGATAACCCGAAGGTCATCATCTCGCTAGCACAAGTGATCCCGAGGCACCAATGGCCGCCGTGGCGCAGACCGCCTCGGGTTCCATCCGAAAACAAAGACGCTTCAAAGGAGTCAAATGACGGTGGAAATTGTTCAAATACAATTCCAAAAACAACTAAGGCTATATCCATCTTCGGGTGAATCCACGGATCCTAGTGATAGTTAGTAAAATCGTTAACCCGAGTAGAAGGGTCCGAGTCCCAGTAAAGGTCGAGGAGTAAAAGATCCTAATACCATTGATGGCAGGGCCCGTAAGGCACACCCAAGTTAGTAAAAGTTTTGCAATGTCTAGACTCGACTTCGCCAAGGAGTGGGAAGGGGATTCCAAAATGGCTCGATATTAATTGACGCCGATTCAATCAGACACTAATCATGCACGAAATGTTACGATCAAGATCAAGGACTCACGGAAGATATCACAACACAACTCTACAAATAAAATAAGTCAAACAAGCATCTTAATACAAGGGGCCCGAGGCTGTACAAGTGCTCGATCATAGACGAAGTCAAAGCAAAATATCCGAGTACGATATAAGTTAAACAAGGGCCATAAGATGGCTACAAAACCAGAAGATCGAAGAGGAAGGGCCTCCGCCCGGGATCCTCCTAGGTCACCTCGTCGGCCCGCGGCCGCACGTAGTAGTAGGCGCCCAGTAGTAGTGCCGTGAGGCGGTGGCCTGATCCTGGCTCCATCGCCCTTTGCAGCAAGGTAGAGATAGGGGGGGGAACAAGGCAACCGTGAGTACTCATCCAAAGTACTAAGCAAGGAGCTACCTACATATGCATGGATATATGTTAAAGGCCATATCAAGGACCAACTAATGCCTAATAAGAGGGGATATTTCTTAACAAGACTACGCTCGACACCCGCCTTGCAATGTAGGAGGGCAACGAAGTCCTCCAAGAACATCATATAGCAAAATCCTACCCCATCCCTCCTCATATCCCCCGAGAGAGCACCACCGGTGTATCCGCACTTGGAAGGGTGTGTTTTATTAGTATCCGGTTCTAGTTGTCATAAGCTCAAGGTACAACCCAAGTCGCCGTTATCAAGATCACCTATTCAATAGATTAACCCCAGGGTGCACCATCTTACCCAAAGACGCTTGATCCCATTTGGTCGGACACACTTTCCGGTCATGCCCCACAGAAGATCAACACGCCAACCCCATAGGCAAACAGAGAGGCCAAAGACGCCGGTTAAACCTGCGCCAGGGTCCGGGCCCATCGCCTCGAGCACACCAAGAAAGGGCGGCCGGAAGGCACCTAGCCTAACAGGCCCGCCCAATCCCCGCGCCGCCCTCCGACGCCGCATTTCCCGATACCACGACCGGATACCCATAACTACCCCCCGAGATGGTTAGTGGATAAGCTCAGAGCCAACCCAGATCAAATACCAAGACCTCTTGCTGGAAGTAACCGACCCAAAGGTGTGCCCACCTCTCCCTAGGCGGTCTCAACTCGCCTCCCCCCAAAGATCCATCAGTGCTCCATCACCAATCTTAATTTTAGTCTCACATGTATCATGTATAAGTATAAGATATACCCGTGATCACCTCCCGAGTGATCACGCATTTTGACAAGAATGTAAGGCCACAGATGAAAGTACTAGCATCCTATACTAAGCATAAGGATTGCGTAAGGTAAAAATGTATAACAAGGACAAAGCATGAAAGATAGGAGTATCCAAAAAAGAATATGCTACACTACTCTAATGCAAGAAATAGAGAAGAGAGGTATCCGTGATCAAGGGGGGCTTTCGGTTGCTCGCAAGAGAGAGGGTCCCAACACCGTAGTCGAACGGGCCACCGCAGCTCGGTCAGAGTTACCAAGAGAAGAGGGGAAGAAACAATGAATACAAGTAAAGATGCATAACGATGCATGACATGCCAAGAAGGTTAGGCGTGCTCTAACGGAAGAAGGGACGGTTTAGGGGAAAACATCCGAAGTTATCCTTCCCGACGCCCCGGATGATGAACCGAGGAAAAGTTTGGTTTGATAGGTTAGAGAGTGGTGGACGAACGGACGGATCCTTCCCGGCCGCTCGAAAGCAACTTTAGGAAATTATTTTAATCCGGAACATTAAAAGTTTTGATTTATAAAAGGTTTTATTAATTTGGAATTTTAATTAATTTTTAATTAATTTCAATTGATTTATGACAACAAGATGATGTCATGCCGACGATCAACAATGGTTGACTAGGTCAACCCCGCCGGGGGTCCCACATGTCATTCACTAATGGTTTAATTAATCAACGATTAATTAACCTTAGTTAATTGTTAATTAATGATTAGTGCTAATTAATTCGAAATTAGTTTAATTAATTACCCAATTAATTTAGCTAATGATTAGGTTTAAAATCCAATTAATTAGATTAATTAATTACTCAAAATTAATTAATTAATTAAGTTAATTAGTTTAATTCATTTATTTCATTTTTCGCTTCCTTTTATTAAACATCCTTTTCGCTTTTGGGGGGGCCCCATGCAAAGGGGTCTGGGCCAACCGGGCGATGAAGGCTCGATTCTGCACACCCCCCCGGCCTTTGTGGCACCAAGGCTGGGCGGGGGGCCCGGGCCCTGGCCACAAGGCCCGGGGACACGGTGAGGGGAGGCGAGGGCGGGCGGGTTAGGACCGGCCGAGGCCACGCGAGAAGGGGAGGAGGGCCCGGAACGAGGGATGGGAGCCGGGGCCCGGCAGGGCGGGTCCCTGGGAAGGAAGGGGGGGGGCACGGGGGGAGGCCGGGCCGAGGCACGGGCCGGATCCCGGGAGAGGAGGAGGATGGGAGAGGGGGGGCTGGGGCCGGCCGGAGCCGGGAAGCCGAGGGGGCCATAACGGGGGCCGAGCCCGCCGACGGGAAGGGAGAGGGCCTTGGAGGGGCCACCGGTCTGGGGGAGGCCCAGCAAGGGAGTGAGGGGAGGCGCTCCGAGGGGGGCGAGGCCGAGCCGACCGGGGGCGGCCGCCGCTAAACCGAGGAAGGAAGGGAGCCCCGGGCCGGGAGGAGGAGGAGGAGGGTGGGGGGGGGGGCCCGGGGGCGAGGCGAGGTTGGTGGATGGGGGCGCCTGGTTTGGAGCCCCGCCGATCCAGACGGCCGGAGCGAGGGCGAGGGGGGGGAGGGCCGGTTTAGGGTTTGGCCAAAGGGGGGAAGGTTGGCAAGCCGGCCCATGGGGAGGGGAGGGCCAAGGGAGGGGGGGCCATTGGGGGAGGGTTTATCCTCCCGTTTATTTTCTTTTTTTGTTATTTTCTTTTTCTGTTGGTTTATTTAAAATGCCATTTTGTAAATATTAGTGCACCCCACCAATTTAGGTTAGGTATTTTAGAAAACCCCTAACATTTTAGAATTAGTTTTCAAACCTTTTATCGCTTGTTTTATTTTAATTTTTGTTTTGAACGGTTCCAATTAAGGTTAATTAACATAACCGGGATTACTCTGCATAACCATCCCGCAAGGTTCCGCTTGGTACCACAAGATCGCGGTGTTTCTTCACCATTTTGAGTTTTTTTCACCCGCCGGACGCCTTCGCCATCATCGTGGCCCGCCACGCCTACTTTCGCTTCCATGTCGACGACATCATCCCGATGTCATGTACGACCGTCTCCTTAGTCACCACGACTTTTTCGCCTGAGTTCGCCATCAAGGACTTGGGTCCTTTGCACAACTTCCTTGTCGAGGTGGTGCGCCTCCGATGGCTTCTTCCTTCATCGGGAAGTACGCCACGAAGCTCGGAGCGCCGATGCTTAATCGCAAGCCCGCCACGGCTATTGATAAAGGCCGCCGCCACGGATGGTTCTCCCCGATTGCTTTATCGGTCTATCGCTGGTGCTTTCAAGATTCGACCACCGGAGATCCAAAGATGCCCAAAAGTGTGTCTTCATATGCATGCCTCGAGACGCCCACTGGTTGCCGTTAAATTCTCCGCTATGTTCCTGGCACTATGGATCTTGGCGCCACGCTTCACGCCCGCCGACACCTTTCACCGCTTACTCCGGCGGATCAAGCGGGCTGTCCCGACACTTGTCGCTCCACTTGGACTATTGTGTTACTTTGATCCTCACTTATCTCGGGCCCGCAGCCACGGCTCTCGCCCAAAGGTCGAGGCCGAGTATCGGGGTCAACGCCATCGCCAATGTTCGGGCTTCAACCGCCGAGCTTTCCCGCCTGCTGACTGCCACGGTGGTTCATGGACAACGCCTCGGGCGGTTACCTCCCGCTAACCCGACATCATCGCCGGACCAAGCATATTGAGTTGATATTCACTTTGTTCGGGAACAGTGGTTTTGGCCATATTCGTGTTTTACACGCCCCTACTTCCCAACAATTTGGATATCATGACTAAGGGCTTGCTTACGGCCTTTTGAGGAGTTCCCCCACTTTACAAAAGGGCCGCTCGATCATGGGGGTGTTGAGTATGTTATTTTCAGATTTATATTGACTAGGCCCAACCTCTAGTTTGTTGATAGATTGGGTAGAGGCCCCATCTTGACTTATATATACCGGTTACATTGCACCAATCAATATATCGGCAATCATAACTCTACACATACAACTCCTTGCAAGAACAAGCAACTGTTTTTCTTTCGGAATAATAGTACTTGAACACACATCATGACGCACACAATTACTACCAAGGCTCTCCATTTTTGTCTACTTATATTGAAAAGCCAAACTTCATAAAGGATCAAGTTTATATGAAATAATATAAATATTTACCCTAGCAAATCTATATGTGAAAGTATATTCCATAACAAATCTAATAGTATTAATTTGTTATTGTATATGTTAGTATCTTTGTTTATAAACTTTATCGAGATTAGAAAGTTTGATCTGACGTAATAATAACAAATAAAGACGGAACATGCTATGATGTGTTTGATCTTCTGTTTCAAAGAAAAAGAATGTTCAAGCAGGAAAGTGACATAGCACGCCATCGCGTCCCGCACACGGGCAGAGCTCGACTCGAGTGCCAGTGCCGCTGCTGGGCTTCCATAGTTAATTAAGTAACCTTGGCCTGTACTACATAACCTACCGCGCCACCTTCTTCCAGCACCGTGCGGCATTTTACGGCATTAAACAAGACGGCCCTGGGACGGACGGCCACGCGGGCAGTAATGATGGCTTAATTACCGGGCGGCGCGTTGCCAGCACCGTCGGGTCAGTCCGGTCCGCGCTCACTCTGGCGTAAACTGAAGCTGCGACTACCGATTGCGCCCTCGCGGGCGGCATCTGGCCTGGGCCGCTGGCAAGCAAGCTCGTTTTTCATGGTGTCACCATGCCATGCCATGCCATGCTGGAGGGGATCCACGGCCGGGCGCGCGGTATATTTTGGTGCGCGCAGATTGGAAATCGGCCGTGCATTACGCTCAATCATGGCGCCACTCGAGCGCCACCTGCCTTTGGCCCCGCGCCACGGTCAGGATAGGATTTGGCGATCAGTCGCCACTCATTGCACACTACTACTACTATTATGCCTCAGCCAGGGCCCAGGGATAAGAGAGAGATTGAGGATGTCGATTGCTCATGATCTGAACCACAGATCACGCGAGGTGTGTTCAGTGTGCCCTGCTCATTGTGTCCTCATACCATCATATGGACGCGGCATTACTCGCATTACAACGCACGAGGTCACGTCGGTACTCAATGACTTCATGGGTAAGAATTAGTTTGAACTAGTTTGGGCTCAAATAGTTTTAAGGGTTTTTATCGGTTTTGTCATCATTGTATAACACTATTCGGTTTTGCCACTAAAATTTTCACTATTCAAAAATGCCATTATTTCATTAAACACAACTTCAAAACGACCATTTTCCACGGTTACCGCCGGGTCAACGGACGTTGACCGATGGTAGATGGCAAAATACCCCGATCTTGTATTGCACTCTCTCTCCATAGTACGGGCCCCACTTGTCAATGAGTGAGTATAAAGAATTTTGAAGAAAAGACCCATCGGGTTCAAACCATAGACCTAGGCTTGGATGGGGACACAACCATTCCACCAACCAAGTATTCTTAGAAAATAGAATTGTTTTAATGTGGTAGTCTATCCGACCTAACTAAATGACCCTACCTTTTCCCAATTTTTTCGCCGACCGCAATGCTAGTTTCCCAGATTTTCCAGAATATCCCAGCCACCCCAGCCACCGCCTCGACCCCACACTGCACTCCGGTGCGGCCGCCTAACGCCAAAGACGCCCACTCCCAACCGGGGCCCCTTAGTGCCGCCTGGCCCGCCGCCCCGCCATTTGGGCATGGGCCCCCGCCCAAAGACTTCTACTCGAGGCAAGCTCGATTTCACGCCGACACCGCTTTCCCTAGTCTTGAAGTGCAGCATTCCACGGTAATGGAAAGGACAGGGTTCAATCAAGGGTTCCATCGGCCACCACGCCCAACATGACATAGTCTCCAAATTCTCCATTGTGGTATACAACCGGTACATGTATTGTTCAATAGTTGTAGAGGTCTAAATTTTGTGTAGAATTTGTAGTAGCTAACGTTGTCGTATGTATAATCGAAACGATGCGACCGTTAGGATGGGAACAAGACGGTGGGTAGCCCGCATGACTAAATTATAATGATATATCTCCTTTCAAATCAAAAGATATCCTTAGCTCCTTGGTTAGGCCCCCATGCAGGTCGTGGTCTTGGGTTCAAACCCACCAATGCCAATTTTCATTTTCTTCTCATGCTCCCTTACAGATGGGCCCACATCTCACAGAGATAGAGGGAGTTGACAAACGGATAGGGCTATTTTTATTCACCTTCACCAACGGTATCGACCCATGGTAACGTTGAAAATGGTTTTGAGCATGTGGCTAATTAACGGCATTTTTTAGTAGTGAAAATTTTAGTGGCAAACGAGTAGTGTTATACAATTGATGGCAAAGATAAAACCCTAGTTTTAAAGTATCCCAATGAGGGCTAGTTTGAGCTAGTTGCATCTAACCCATCCCAAAAACTATCCCACCTAAGACTACCCACAAGGGGAGTAACATATGTAGTAACATCACACATATCTAGGTTAAATAGATGGGTGACATGCATAAATGAAGAAAGAGATAAGGGTTCTCCTTTCGGGTTTATAGGGCTCAAATCTCATCAACCAAGGCATTTTTGGATTGGAGGAATGTATCTCGATTTAAAAAATACCCTAATTAAACTCATACATTAATTTGGATTAATTACATGCATGTTTAACTAAATGAATAGGAACATTACATGCATTGGGTGTTTTTTTTAATTTTGCATGCAAATATTTAATGCATTGAAACTAAAATTAGATGGAGATGAGCTCTAAATTGAAAAAAAGGAGAAAGTTTAAAAAAGGAGGAGTAACAAACTACTCCCTCCTTTCCGGTTTATAGGGCTTATCTCAAAATTTTAGTTTTTCCATTTTATAAGGCTCAATTTGGTTGTTTTTCATCACATGTTCAGATTCCAAGGTATTAAATCATTGCATGCACGCATTAAGAGAAAATTGACCAATGCATGTAATTTATGCATGCATGCATTGAATTAATGCATTGGTAAACATACTTTTTGAGGAAAACAAGAGCATTAATTGGGTGATTTTGAAACTACAAAAAAAATTCCACCACTCACCATCCGCCTTGTTGATGAGAATTTTGAATTGAGCCTTAAAACCGGAAAGGAGGGGTGTTACTAGTATGAGTAACATCACAAAACCAAGGCAAGATATGTATATAGCCTAATAAATGAAGTGATCCATGTTACCACACATATGTTACTCCCCCACTAGAGGTAGTAAATAGACATAACATGGGCATGTTACTAGTCTATGTTACTATGCATTGTGGCTAGTCTAAAAGAGAATTGGAGCTAGTTTCCTAATGCATTTATTGTCAATCTAACCCCCCATCCAAACACATCTTTATAGAGTTAGTTCAGATTAGTCATGAGTTAGAAATTAACTCTAACCTCTAGCTAAGTCTAGTATTTAAATAAGACCAATACATCAAGAATATGACACATCATCATAGTCTTCAAAAGAAAACAACCCACTTTCACACATACGCACTACTACTAACTAGAGTAGGTAAACGTGCATGCTACCCTTCAACATATTATGGATAAGCCCCTATAGGAAAAAAAATAGGGAGCCCGCGACGTCGGGAGCGCGCAGGAGGTTATCCAAAAGCTGGGGAGAGCGTTCTCCTCCATCCTCTACCCCACCACCACTGCCCACGGGCAAAGCCTGGTTAAAAGGGGGGCCCCGAAAAGGGTATCGACTAGAGGGGGGTGAATAGGATTTTATGAATTTTCACCGAGGAATTTGCCGTGAGGAAATTCCTTAGTGAAGAACTACTTGCAGCGGAATAAGTACTCAAGTAAGCATAAGAGAATGCGGCATGGTCATCATGATGAAATGAAGACAAACAAAAGAGGGAATAAAGGATAGCACAAGATGAAGACAAACAGATCAAGAAATTGAACGAGGAAATTGAGAAAGTCTTACCAAAGTCTTCAAACAATATGAACAAACACTCAACACAAAATGAGGAAATGAAAGGGTTGAGGAAAAAACCGGTTGGTGAAGACAATGATTTGTAGACGCCCAACCCTTGCCCGGCCGGTCCGGGGGCCGAGTATTTAAACTGAGGAACAAGCCCCGACACCAAACCGAAAGACGCAGCTCAGAACCAAGTCCTCACGTTCTCCTTGAACTAAGGTCACATGCACTCGCCCCACGTGGTAAGTCTTTAGCGATTTCCAAACCTTCACAGACTTGGTCCTTGGGATCCCAACCTTTGATGTTTTAGACCATGACGCCTAACCCCGAAGAAGCACGCCTTCAAAGGTAAAAGCCGGATCCACGAGGATCAATCTCTTCGGATGCTCAATCACTTTGGGTTTGTAGGGTTTGGTTTGGGTTTTTCCTCACTGATGATTTTCGCCAAAGTCCCTTTGAGGATGGGTTGCCTAAATGACAAGTGTCAAGTTCTTTTGAGCAGCCAAAGCTAGTGGTTGGGGGGCTATTTATAGCCTAGGAGCAGCCCGACATGATAAGACATAAATGCCCTTCAATGATATGACCAGGTGGATAAGATATTTTGGGACAAAAGCAAAGACAAAAAATGAAATTTGAATCCAAATTTCCTAAAATGTTCCTCATCGTAGGCAATCCGATCCAACTTTAACTCCCAAAAATTTCAAAACTGTAAGAACTTGCCTTCACATCAAGAAATTGACTGAATTATGAGATTTCCAAAGGCTTCACCAAGGGATTGGTAGGTGTAGGATTTTGAGTTGAGCATCACATAAATTTTTCCTTAGTATTTCAACTTTAAAAAGACGGTGTTTTATGACTCAAGAAAGAGAAAAAAACACAAAACAAAAGTTTCACGCTTCATGTTCCTCAAATGAATACCAAGTCTTCAAGGTCACACCAATTTCCACTTTCAAAGTCTTCAAAGTCTTCAAAATATCAAAGTCTTCAAAAGAACTTCATTTTTAGGGTCGCCCAGAATATCAAACTCCTCATAGACTTATAGACCGTACACTAAAAAATTAGTTTTTTAACCTATAAGTCTTCAAACACCAAAATCACTAAGGGCACTAGATGCACACAATCTCCCCTTTGGGATTGAACAATATAGGTTAAGTTTTCAACGGGATAAACATATGAAGTGTAAATCCATATTGAGGAATTTGATTGCAAGATATAGAAGAACTCCTCAAGATGTATAGTGAGGAATTTGCTTTTGAGGCAAGCACATTTGAAGAGTTGAATCATGGAGATCTCCCTATATCTTGTAATTCATACACGATTTGACATATATATGAAGAATTTGAAATGCATGATGAAATATGGTGTTGATTAATTCAAAGATGCGATAACATTAATGAGGAACAAGCATGCAAAATAACGATCAAGAGTTGAGAGCTCAAAGAAACAGAGCTAGATCGAGCATGCAAGAGAAAAGGCATCAAAAGTATCAAAGACCATCGGGTTTAAGATTACAACTCATCCAATAAAAGTTTCGTAAGAACGGAGTTGTAACTTAACAAAAAAATTGCCCATAATAGACCCGCTGAAGATAACTCAATTTTCCCTTTGTCATCGAATGACCAAAAGGATCAAACCGAGGACTAACGCCTCAAGAATTTCAAGTGAAGAAGGAGGCCTGTTGTTGGGGTGGTTGTTGTAGTAGGGCCTTGGTGTCGCCCAAGTCTTCATTTTACGTCGTGATGAAGAATAGGAGCTGGCCACCAAGGAAGGAATGACCTTTTGTATTTTTCTGAGGAGGTAAACCACAAATTCTTCCTTGAGTCCCATTGTCGCCCTTCCAGAGACATTTGAAAGAAAACCCAAAAAGGCTTAGGTTTCATGGAGGTAGTAGGGTTTTTTTCACCGCATTGTGTGAGGTCGTTTGGAAGAATTGAACCAAACCGACGCTTGACCCATTTATTTGCGATCAACCTTCCGATGAAGACCGAGGAGTAACTCCATCACATCACCCTGCGAGTTGAGGACTTTGCTTCAGGTATTTTGGAAGAAGTGTGGCGAGTCATCAGGGGAGTAGGATGTTTGTAAACTGTCCATCCAATGGACAATGCCTTCATCGATCACGCAAAGAGTTTGCCCTTTTCACCGAGGTAAATGTCCGCTTGAGGACTTCAATGGGGCAAGTAGCTAAAGGGTTCGAGTATCGCTTTGTAATTGAGTGAAGACCGCCGATGAATTCATAATCCAAGGCATAAGGCTTCAGCTCAAATGGTGACATAGCAATGTTTGCAGAGTCCTCATGAAGAAATCATGGAAGTTGACGAACGCCATGAATGATATTGAAAAGCATATTCTTCATGATGCCAACGATTTCTTCATCATTCGAGTGTGGTTTTGATAGGACTCATTGTCTTGCAATCCGAAGAAACCGAGGAATAAATAATTTGACGAGGAATTTGGTTCTTGGGGCCCCCGGCTTAAAGGCTTCATCAAGTTGCATATAGTGATTTGAAAGTTCGTTCGTAGATACAACAGCACCCCAAGTGGAGGACCGAGTGGAGGCACGGCACCAGTTGTGGTGCCTTGTAGTGAGTATTTTCACATCCAAATACCCATGAGTTCACGCTTCAGCGCCTCCTGATTGGGTGCATAGAATTGAAGAATGAGTTTCATTCCAAACCCAGATATCGCGAAATTTTGAAGCCCGATCAAGAACACCGAGGACTGCTCAAGCCAGAGAATCCATGTCCACATGAGGAATATGAGCATGATCAAGACTTTGTCTTTGTTGAAGAGCACCGAGGAATAGAAATTGGCTTGACCGGGAAACGCCTTTTATGCAGCGTAATCATATGGATTGTAATGGAATACCGTGTCCAAGAAGTCTTCCCTTTGAACTTTTGCTTTGTTGAGAAGGGATCCTTGGCTTTGGAAGGGGAGTGTCGGAGTTGCATCACACCGTGAATCGCAATCTCGTTCTTCAGCCGAGGAATTTTTGTTCCTCAACAAAGGGGCCGAGGATCGAAAGAAAAGGGTTCATCCCAGTGGCTGGAATTTCTTCATGGACAAATGAAGGGATGAGTTTCTTCGAGCCCATTTGAACAGTTGGAGCAGGGATGAGGTATCTGGATGGGGTGAAGAGGAATTTGGATGCCGACTTTCCCAAAAGTCATCCTCATCACGCGCGCTTCCAATATCCACATCTTCCAAGTTCCTCAACACGGGCCTTTCACCGTGAACGAAAGGCGAGGAAATGATTGGGGTTGAAGGGATTTTCCACTTCAATTTTTTCATCAATCCTCACGGGCAAGAATGATTTTCTTCATCGATCCGCTTTGGGATCACATAATCTTCATCAAAAGGAACAAGGTCCTTTGATGGAATTGAGGTAATTGGAACATCATCAATTGATTTTCAAAGGAGCTGGTCATTGGTTCATTTTCTTCGCAGTAAGAATTTGACGAGGATGCTTTGCTTTCTTCACCGCAGCCTGCTCCAGCCTTGGTCTTCCACATCGAGGGATGGAAGAATTGAGTTGGTGCGCAGAGGAGCCGAGGAATGGTTATTTTCTCAAAGAATCATGGCTTGCCCCGATTTCTTCGCTTTTCAGCGCATACTAGTGGATGCCCCGAAATTTCTTCGGGCCGAATGGATACGCCTCGAATGCATTTTCTTCAGAGTGAACTTCACGGGTGCGGTATTTCTTCACTCCGAGCTGAGGCTCAAATTGAGAATTTCTATGTTGCTTGCAGAACATTGGTGAACTTCCTCCCGTTGACGAACGACCTTTCTCCTTGCCAATCAAAGATAATAAGCATCAAGTTTTTGCCGAGGTCTTGAATTTGGGCCGACCTTGAGAAGTTCCTCGTGTCATTTGACAACGCTTTTTTCGTGAACTTCCTTTCGATTGAGCTTTCTTGATCTCTTGCCTTTTCAAACTTCCATTTTCTTCGGATGAAATGGGTAATATGACTTTGTCCAGAGTCGATGAAAGTCCATAGGGGTGTTTGATCTTTGTGCCGTAGATCAATATAATCGAGGATTTTCCCGATCCAACAAAGAAAGGGACAGATGTGCCTTTGCTCTAGCGCCCTCCTTGGCATCTTCATGATTTCGAAGTTCATCATCATCACCTCATCATCTTCTGGCTCTTTGAAGACAACTGTTTTTCTGGGACTTGGCCGAGGACCTCGCCCAAAGTGGCCTTAGTCTTCAAAGCAGAGTCGGGCCGATGAAGACTTTTGAGGAACTTGCCGAGACACCATAGGCAATGGAGAAGCCCTGCTTGGCACGGGCCGACACGTGTTGAGGACTTTTGAATCCGAGGACTTGGGAGGCGCCAGGATTTTGGAGGAGCAGGAGCAATGAGGAATTGGCCTGAGGGCACTGGGAACTTGGCCGTGAGGGCCCAAGGAAGCACTTGGCTT
>JAHIAM010017780.1:0-10891 GCA_021605205.1 Aegilops longissima | reverse complement strand
TTCCGATGACTTTTGAGGAGAGCCGGATTTATGAGGATTTCTATCTATTAATTGAGAAGCCGCCTCACCGTTTTCCTCCACCAACGTCAAGATTCTTACTCACAAATACTTTTGTGCGAACTTCACTTTTTCCCAAGAAATCACCCCAAAAGAGAGTTCCATTTATATGACGTTGTTAAGGAGATAATTAACTGAATTTTTGGGTTTGCAAAATACCTTTTGAGGGCACCTTAGATGAACCACCGAATGAAGTGAAAGTTTTTATTAACACTATCACCTGGGAGAAACTAGGAAGGTTTATGGCAAGAATTACTAGCATACATTTTCCTGTTTTACGCTACTTTGCCTTATTTGCTAGTCGCTGCTTGATTGGTCGGAAGTGGAAACCTTAGCATTCCCTGATATTATCATTTTGTTCCATGGTTTATACCGCAAAACCGTTAGTATGGTGGAATTGTTAGACGGTTAAGTCCGAATGCATAAGGGCCCCATCTTTGAAGGCATTTATGTTCACCCTATGAATATTTTGAAATACCTATTAGGCATGAGGAGAAAGAAGAAAAGGCCTGCCCTGCTTATTTAGATTATAAGAGTATGCTAGCGCATGATTTTCTTGTTAAGATTCGAAGGGAGCTTAAATATAAATTGTACTTTGATAAACATCACCCCGAGACTATTATTTGCCGCCCCTCTTTGTTTAACTTGTCTACAGGTCCACATTGTTCCTGGGCGGCTGTTCGCCCATCGAATCCGCACCAGTTGAACCGAGCCACAAATGAGCCTCCACAATGTTTTATTCGGGATCCCGAGGCGGTTGCCCCAAAGGCCGAGTCCTCTTCATCACATTATGATCCCAACTATTCTTCATTGCAAGAATTCATACACCTAGGTATCCGCCAAAGCTATCCTCATTTAGACCAACTTAGGCCAAAAGCCTAAGCTTGGGGAGTACGATTTTCACCGACATTACATTTATGTTCACACACCTCATTGCTAGATGTCGGTGCTCATACTTTTACCGAATATCCATGTTATTTTAAATTTCTTTTTCTGCTTTCTTCTTGTGTGTTTATAACCTTAAGAAAAACAAAAAAATTAGTTAGTTATTTCCATGCTTGTAGTAAATTAAAAAGAAAACCCAAAAATATTTCCGCTCTTCTTTTTCTTGTTGGGAGCTTTCCCTGTAAATAGTTTTTATTTTTATTTTCCTTTCTTTGGGGGTAGAAGACCATATTAAAATGTTAGTGGCTCTATATGCATATGTTATTTAACAGAGCCCATATTACTTGTCTTCTTCTGATTTGAATGTTGCATTCCATTAGTCCAATGCACGCACCTTATTATTATCACACCGCTGGTCGCAAGTGAAAGGCAATAATGATGATATATGATGGACTTATTGGGATGAGAAAAGCTGGTATGAACTCAATTTCTTGTTTTGTAAATATGAGATTCATCGCTCCCGATTCAGCTATTATGAATAAACATTTTGCAATGACATTTAGAGATTATAGTTGTTGTGCCATGCTTGATTCTATGAGTTATAATGGTTTACCTTATGACAACATGCTATTAAATGTTTGATTGGTATGATGGGATGGTTCTCCTTTGAATGAATTGAGTGACTGATTGGCACATTTCAATGTAGTTGAACAAATCAACATAGCCTTCATGATATTTATGTTCATGGTGGATTATATCCTACCTTGTAAAATTAATTTTAATCGTTCCCAACTTTGCCCCCTTTTCCCCATTTTTTACCCGGGAATAGCTTGTGCATCCAAACTCCTTAAACCCAAAGTTTTCCATATGAGTCCACTATACCTTCCTAATTGTATTTTGCCCGTAAATTTGTATGTGCCAAACTCTAAAATTTCAAATAAACATTCTGTTTTGATGCTCAATAACTCAATGTCAACTAGGCTGCCCTTATCTTCCTGTTAGGGGGTTATTCTCAAGAGGAGTGGACTCCCCCTCATTCACAGAAAATGGCGGTACCGGATGCCCAATCCAATGCTTTATGCAAACTAAATCAAAATAATCAAACAAAACTCCCTTGGGACCTTTGAATGTTGGAGGCACTGTTGTTTGAGAAGCCATGGATTGATGCTTGTGGAGGAAGGGGAGTATAAACTTTACCATTCTGTTTGGGAACCGCCTATAATTGTTTAGCATGGGAGATATCCCATCTTTTAGTTGTATGTTGACAATGAAGTATGCCCCAAAATATAATTTATCTCTATTTCAAAAATCGCACCTCTACAAACCTGCCTCCCCAAGGGCCTATCTATTTACTTTTATGTTGAGTCATCACCTTCTTATTAAAAAGCACTCACGGAGAGCATAATCGTCGCTTTGCATTATTATTAATTTATATTGGGTATGACTTGATGGATCTCTTTACCATGAATTACAATGTTTAGTCACCATCTTTAAAGGTGCTCGATTTATGTTTTATGGTCTCTAAAGGGCTAGCGAGATACCATTTCTTGTTATATCATATTATGATTATTTTGAGAAAGTGTTGTCATGAGATTTATTATTATGGCTCGCTAGTTGATTATGCTATTGATATGAGTAACATGAGACCTACGAGTTATTGTAAGTATGGTTAGTCATAATATTTGCTGAAACTTGAATGCTGGCTTTTCATGTTTACAACAACAAGAGCAAACAGAGTTTGTAAAGTTTTTCTTTCTCCAGCTTGTCAACTGAATTGCTTGAGGACAAGGGTTTAAGCTTGGGGAGTTGATACGCTCCATCGATCTACTTTTCCAAACACTTTTGCCTTGTTTTGGACTCTAACTTGTATGATTTGAATGGAACTAACCCGACCGACGCTGTTTTAGAGAATGCTGGATGTTGTTTTTGCAGAAAACAAAAGTTCTCTAATGACCTGAAACTCCACGGAACATCTTAGAAAAAATAATAAAAAATCCTAAAGAAGACTGTGGGGCCCACACTCGTCCACGAGGGTGGGGGCGCGCCCCCGGGCGCGCTTCTACCTCGTGGCCTCGTGGCCCGACGCCAACTCCAACTCCATATATTGGCTGGGAGAAAAATCAGAGAGAAGAAATTCATCATGTTTACGATACACGGAGCCGCCGCCAAGCCCTAATCTCTTTGGGAGGCTGATCTCGAGTCCGCTCGGGCTCGGAGAGGGGATTCACGTCAGTCATTATCATCAACCATCCTCCATCACCAATTTCATGATGCTCACCAGGCGTGAGTAATTCCATCGTAGGTCTTGGACGGTGATGGGTTGATGAGATTTATCATGTAATCGTTAGTTTTGTTAGGGTTTGATCCCTAGTATCCACTATGTTCTAGATTGATGTTGCTATGACTTTGCTATGCTTAATGCTTGTCACTAGGCCCGAAAGTGCCATGATTTCAGATCTGAACCTATTATGTTTTCATGAATATATGTGTGTTCTTGATCCTATCTTGCAAGTCTATAGTCACCTATTATGTGTAACCTGTCCCAAGTGACAATAATCGGATACTTCCGTGATGACCATAGTTTGAGGAGTTCATGTATTCACTATGCTAATGCTTTGTTCCGTTTCTATTAAAAGGAGGCCTTAATATCCCTTAGTTTCATTAGGACTCATGCCAACGGAGGGTAGGACAAAAGATGTCATGCAAGTTCTTTCCATAAGCACGTATGACTATATTGGAATACATGCCTACATTACATTGATGAATTGAGCTAGTTCTCAGTGTCCTATGTTATGACTGTTACATGATGAACCGCATCCGATAATTATCCACTCATCCGGTGCCTACCAGTTTTCCATACTGGTTCTCGCTATTTATTTCTTTTCCACATCACGTTATAATCACTACAAAATACCAAAACATTACTTTTGTTGTCTTTACTTTTGTTACTGCTACCACTACTATCATATTACTTTCTACTAAACACTTTGCTGCAGATACTAAGTTTCTGTGTGGTTGAATTGACAACTCAATGCTAATACTTGAGAATATTCTTTGCCCCTTGTGTCGAATCAATAAATTTGGGTTGAATACTTACCTCTAAAACTGTTGTATGCATCCTCATAATTTCTATGGTTACCGTAGGGGAAAGCAAAGGGAAGGAGAAGGAAGGGG
The DNA here is from genome assembly GCA_021605205.1 of Aegilops longissima. Classification (NCBI taxonomy): domain Eukaryota; kingdom Viridiplantae; phylum Streptophyta; class Magnoliopsida; order Poales; family Poaceae; genus Aegilops; species Aegilops longissima. The sequence continues at coordinate 6,775 of JAHIAM010017780.1, read as the reverse complement.
GGCACCGTCTCTCCTAGTCCAATCTGCACTGCAGGGGAGGCGCTGGTCGCTTCTCAGAATATCTCAATTTCACTTGAATGTTAGGTCATGCTATCATTTTTCAAGATTTTTCCGATCTCATCAAGAATTCAGGACTCCTTTGAGGTGCTGGAAGTTTCATTATTTTCATATTTGGGATTTCTCAAATTTTGAAAAATAGGATCAAATACTATTTAAATTATCTTCATAAAGTTTTCCTTATAAAAATATTTGGAGAGGAATAATATGACTTCCCAAATAATTAGGAAAATGAAGATATTATAAATAAACCAAATTTGCTCTTTGAAGATTTGTTATTAGGTTGGTAAATGAGCATTTTAAAATTTTTTACGTTGTTTGTTTTTTAAATTATTTTGTTCGGACTTTATTTAGGAGTTTGGGGAAAATTTGTTTTATTTAATTTGGAGTCTATTTGGTATTTTTTATTTCATTCAAGTTTAAATTTATTTAAAAATAAAAATCACATACTGCCCTGCCATTTCCGGCCCACCTCCCTCCCTCACATTTGAGCGGGAGCTCCACACCCCGCCACGGAGTCCGCCTCCCCCGCCCCTCTCGGGCTTGCTCCCCTCCCCAAGTCATTGCCCTTCCCCTCTAATAGCTCACATCCCGCCGTCACCAAGCCGAGTCCACGAATCACAAGTCCTCGATTGAGTCTTTCACCTTCTCCTGACTTCACGATTCCTGCTGACCACCCTCACGCTGAGTCTCACTGACTACGGCCAAGAGCCAATCGGAGAAGCTGCTCATACCTCGATCCCGGCTTCCTCATAGAACCGATCCGCCTATTTGTGCAAAAGTCTGCCTTAAAAACCAGATGGTTTTTTTTTTGTTTTGATTTAATGATCGCTCAACCTGCTCGCTTTGATCTGCCTGTTTCTTTTCACCCGATTTTTTCCTGATTTCAGAGCCTGATTTCAAATTCAGCTGCTTAGCCTCACTTCCAGCGCCTGATTCTCACTTTGCTGAAAGGCAACACTTGATCATATCTTTTTCACTACCAGCTTTTGGCCATTTCAAACACTTAGATCTAGACGGGAAGATTGAGGTTTCCTGCTTTACTTTATGTTCCTGGGAGTCACTTCACCAGCCAGTTCATGCCATGCAGCAATTTCCAACACACATCCGGGGATTGAGGCACCTATCAGACTCACATGGGAGTCACACCAAGTTCTCAACCGGAAATAATCTTGAAAAATGAGTTCATCATATATATAGGTTTGATTCTTTCATTGCCTTATGTGTTCATCCCACGTGCCCAGCCGGCCGCAACCTTCACTGCAGACTCTTCAATCACAATCAGCCAGAACCAAATGTGCACGATCACACAGATTCTTTCCACGTTCAGTCCCCCAGTGTCCCTCCATGCAAACATTATAGCACACACACTTTGTGATGTCGATTGGTATGATTTCAGTGTTCTTGTTCATGTGTATTTGGGGCAGTGATTCCCTTAGACCCTCATTCTGTTCTACATTTTCCTTTTCTAATTTGTCAGATTTTCGAGATTTCTCGGATTCAGAGATCACCCAATTGATCCAGCAGTTGCACACTGACCAAACACACACAACAACTCACACACCACCAACTGAGCCCAGTTCTAAATCACACCATCCCATGGGAGGAAACACTTGTTTATTATATGGTCAAGATGGCACCACCATGATCACTGATCCTGATCTTCCCAGGAACACATGAACATTTGAGATTGGCCTTGAGAATCACCAGCCAGAATGCAGTTCACACTTATCCCACTGTTGCCTCTGCCTGGGCTCTCATGACTGAGTATATCGATCGACAGAGGAACCCAGCCATTGAATCAGCACGAACATTGAACCCGATCAATCAGATATGTTTGTTTCTTTGCTGTCACTTTAAGAATTGAATTTTAGGCGAGGTTTGTAACATCCTGAATTTTTCAATTTGAATGTTATACATTAGGTCATCATGCATATCATATTTTTCGTGATTTTTCCGATCCTAGAAATTTCCACGCAACTCCATGCCGACCTCGAGAGTTGAAGTTTCTAATATTTTCATATTTGGGATTTCAAATTTTGAAAAAATAGGATCAATTTTGGATTTCATTTAAATTATCTTCATAAAGTTTTCCTATAAAATATTTGGAGAGGGAATAATATGACTTTCCCAACAATTAGGAAAATGAAGACATTATAAATAAACCAAATTTGGTTTGAAGATTGAGCTTATTAGGTTGAAAATGAGCATTTAAAATTTTACAGATGTTTGTTGCTTTTGAAAAATTATTTGTTCGACTCCATTTTTTAGGAGTCGGGAAAATTTGTTTGATGACTTGGAGTTCATTTGGCATTTTTTTATTTCATTCGGTTTAAATTTTATTTAAAAATAAAACGCTACGCTTCGGGCCGAGGCCCACTACCAAAATGCCCCATCAGCCCCGCCCACTCCTCCCTCCTCTCTCCTCACATACCACCTGAAGGAGCTCTCCCACACAAGACGCCACCCCACCACGGAACTTCCCTCGCCTGTCATTTTCCTCCCCTGTTGCCGCCTTCCCTCTTAATACTCTGGTTATCCCACACGCCTCCTAAGCCGAAGGTCCACACTGGAACGCCACTGGCCCCTCACGACGCCGGAGTCTGCTGCCACGCCTCCCGGGATTGCTGGATTCTGGCCGACCATTCCTGTCAGCCTGGAAGCCTCACGGACCTCTGGGCAAGAGCCACTGAGGTAGTTGGGCACTCGATCCGGCTTCCCCAATAACTGATACGGCTTTATTTAAACGTTCGGTTTTTTAAAATTCCAGATGGTTTTATTTCTTTTCTATTTAATCGCCACCGAATCGCTTCGATTCGTTTAATCAACGTCCGCTATTTAAACTCTGCTCGTCGCTTTTTACCGGATTTAACTGGTTTTTCGATTCGATTTCAGAGATTCGATTTTCAACTGCTTATTTCAATTACGGGTGAAATTTTGATTTCAGAACCGGAAGTCGTTTTCCTTCAGCGCCTCGATTCGGAGTTTTTGAACTTTCTGTTTGTTCATCAGCGCGCAACATTCTACCATATCTTTTACTCACCTGCTTTCTATGCACAGATTTATTCAAACATTGCATGATTAGGATTCTTGTCCTGAGTATTTTGATGTTCTTTTTTGGGATTAGGATGTTAACCATTTTCACGTTTAACAACCACCATGATAGTTAAAAAATTATTCCTTGATGGTGGGAAAATCAGTTTTTATGCAATGTAAATCAGAGAGCCTTCACTGTGCCATATACATGCATGTAGTATAGGCTTATTCTTTCATTGTTCTTATGTGTTACATTGCCAAGATATTCCATGTGTCAATTTTACGGGCTGCAACTTTTCAATGCTATGTACTTTTCAGACGATTTGCAAGGTGTTAGGTCGTGGTTCTATACAAGTGATGCCGTTGAGCCGATGGACCTTTTATCTTCCAAGCCTTCCGCTGTTATTGTTAGATGGTCTAAGCCATATTATTGTAATAAGTTCCCTTGTGGACAACGATGTAATAAGTGTGTGATTGCCACTCTGCTGGCAAATCCTTCGGCATCGTGGTGGTACAAGATTATCATCTGTGGATGACACCTAGCACGAGACTGATCCATTCGGGTCTGGTCGCCACACCGGGCCGCCCCTCTCTCTTCCACTAGGGCCCAACTAGCTCCATTAACCCCGTAACTTTAAATCTGACACTCCCAGAAAACCTGCATTTCGTTTTAACCTTCCTCTATTATCCAAACATAGGCATTTCCAAGATATCAATCTTATGTTCTAATTTGACCTCGTCATGTCCATGATCATATCCGTGGACTCCGCATCATCTTCGTACATCAAAACATATAAACTCATAATACCGATTCAGAAGCGACCAGACCCGAATAATGGATCAAGTCTTCAGGCTCGCTGTCATCCCCGGATCAAGAATGCCGACACCACACAAGATTTCAAGGATTTATAGCAGAGTAGCAATCACACACTTATTACATCGTTGTCCACAAAGGAACTTATTATAATATGGCTTAAGGCCATCTAATAATAACAGCGAAGGCTTGGAAGATAAGTGAGTCCATCAACTCCATCAAGATCACCGAGTATAGAACCACGGCCTAACACCTTACTCGTCGTCAAAAGTCCGCAACGTGAAAGTTGCAGTTCCGAAACGGGTCAGACATGGAATAAAATAATGTAACACATAGAGAGCAATGAAAGAATAAGTCTATACTACATGCATATTGGCTGGTGGTAAGGCTCTACGGTTACATTTTGCATAAAGCTGTTTTTCCTACAATAAAGGAATAATTTTATTTAACTATCATCATGGTTGTTAAACATTGAGAATGGTTGACAACATCCTCAATCCCAATTAAAAGTACTCATCAAATCCAATAACATTTATTAGAAGTAACATGTTGAGATTCACATGATATTCAATTACCGATACTAAAACGTCCATAACCGGACACGGCTAATCATGATTAGTTTATACACTCGCAGAGGTTTATGACTTTTCCCCACAAGACTCGACGCCTCCCGCTGGTTCTCGTGACTACATGGTGTTTGAGAAACGGATGACCGAGACATAGTCTTTCGTGCTTAGTTCATGTGGGTAGACCGTACTCAACCTACATCCCTACATCAGCTAGCCTACCCAAGAGTTCGTGACAACTTAGTCAACTACGCCAGAGCCCATAATTGGCTTGTGGCTACACACGGAAGTTTCCAGCTTGAATAATCTTATGATCCCTTAGAGCCCGGTGGCGGTCCAAGAAATACAAGCAAGTCCTCGATAGAAACCAGTGCCTAATCCACCCAGATGTGTGTTTAGGTTGCCACCTTAGATAAACCATTAATTAACAATCTCACATCTCATGGATATTCACTCACCCAATCCACGCCTACTAGCATAGCATGGCAATAAGCAAACGAGAAGTAACTCCCAAGGTTTCATAAGTAAACAGTAATAGGTACTACCTCAATCTACTTCCCATCCCACAATTTAATTAGATCCTAAACATGCAAGTGTTTGAGGGTTTGATCTAATGCAATAAACTGTAGTAGAAAAGGTATGATGAAGTGTTACTTGCCTTGCCGATGATCCGCGACCTAGAGATTCAAGTAACACGGCGACCGGTGATCTAACGCATAAACAACAAGCATACAATAAGTACTCATCTAATGCACAGGGAAATCTCGAATAAAGATCTAACCGAGAGTTCAACTTAAGAACCCTCGTTGCAAAAGAATCAATCAAATAAAGCATCGAAGTCGAAACTCGAGAGAGAACGACTCTTATTAGCAATCTGAAACTAGGTCAAAATTTCACAGCAAAACTCTTGTAAGTAGGGTAGTCGAACGGCGGTTTCAGAATTAAACCTGTAGCGCTTGAATCACCGATTCGATAAACGAGCGAGAAAATAAACAGATTTGAAAATCGGATCGAAATCGAATCGAAAAAATAACGGATTAAACCATTAAAAGAAAACGATGAACGGATTAAATAACGGACGTCATAATGTAACCAATCCAACGAACACATTCATTGAAACGAACGGTTCGGTGAACGCTCATTAAATAAGAAAACCGAAAAAATAAAACCATCTAGGTTTTTTTTAAAAACCAACATCTTAAAAAACCGATCGGGTTTTAAAGAAACCGGATCGGGGGCGAGGTGCTACCTCGCGAGGCTCGGGCCCGGGGGTCCGGCTGCGGGGCTCCCGGGGAGAGGCGGCGGCTCGGGTGGGCGGGCGGGTTTCGGGCGGCGGCTCGGGTTTGGGAGGGCGGGCCGCGGATGAGGAGAAGGGGGCGCCACGGTAAAAAGGGGGGGGTTCGTGCTTGGGAGGGCAGGACGGCGCTCTGTCCGAGCCGACACGGGCAAGGCGGCGGCGGCAGGGAGACCGCGAGGGGAGGGGAGGGGCGGGCGGTTGGCTGCGGCCTGGCCCGGGGGATTTTTTTTTTTAAAACAAAAACTAAACGATTATAAAATAAAACCAAACGAACTCCAATTTAATAAAATTAATTTTCCGACTCCTAAAATGAGTCAACAAAATGAACTTTAAAAACGGGCAATATGCATATATTTTAAAATGCTCATTTTTGCCAAAGCAAATTAAACTTCAAAATAAATTTTGATTTATTTATAATATCTTCATTTTTCCTAAATGTTGGGAAAGTCATATTATTCCCTCTCTTAACTTTTTATATCGGAAAAACTTTTGAAGATAAATAAATAAACCAATGATCCCATTTTCAAAATTTGAGAAATCCCAAATATGAAAATAATGAAACTTCCAACTTCTCCGAGGGTCCTTGAGTTTGGAAATTTTCTAGGATCGGAAAATGCGAGAAAAATATGATATGCATGATGACCATTATAACATTCCAAATTGAAAATTTGGGATGTTACAAACTACCCTTAAGATGAATCTCACCGAGATTCGGGTTGGCTAGAAAATAGGTGAGGGTGGTCCTACAAAACTTCCTCCTTTCCTGTGGCTTCATCTTCGGTGGTGGCTCCATCGAACTTTGCAAAACTTGATAACCTTGTTGGTAACTCACGCATAATCGAGAATCTTAACCGGCTTTCCTCATATGTTAAGTCATCCCAACAATTGTTCCGGGATCGGTTCTTAAGCCGCTATCTGGGTGACATTTCTTCAACCAGAAACATGGAATACATCATGAACTCGACAGTCCTTCCGCAATTCCAACTTATAAGCAACTTCTCCCAT
>JAHIAM010017779.1:0-34195 GCA_021605205.1 Aegilops longissima | reverse complement strand
ATCATAAAATGCAGCAATTGCTAACATGATTCGGACAGACTTAAGCATCGCCCGGGTGAGAAAGTCTCATCGAGTCAACCCCTTGAACTTGTCGAAACCTTTCCAACAAGTCGAGCTTTATAGAGTTACATTACCATCGCACTTCTTCTTAAAGATCCATTTATTCTCAATGGTTCCGATCATCGGGCAAGTCAACCAAAGTCCATACTTTGTTCTCATAATGGATCCCATCCAGATTTCATGGCTTCCAGCCATTTTTGGAATCGGGCTCACCATCGCTTCTTCATAGTTTGTAGGTTCGCCATGGTCAAGTAACATGACTTGCAATAGGATTACCATAAAAGGATCTTACTCTAGTTGACCCACGAGTTCAAGAGAAACTTGATCAAGTTTCATGATCAATATCATTAGCTTCCTCACTTATTGGTGTAGTTGTCACAGAACCGGCCTTGTGATGAACTATTTTCCAATAAGGGAAAGATAGCTTATCCATCAAGTTCTACTTTCCTCCCACTCACTTCTTTCGAGAGAAACTTTTTCTAGAAAGGATCCGAATTTAGCAACGAAAATCTTGCCTCAGATTTGGATAGAAGGTGTACCCATAGTCTCTTTTGGGTATCCTATGAAGACAATTCTTTAGGTTCGAGCTTATCTGTTGAAGTTTCTTCACATAAGCATCGCAGCCCCAAACTTTAAGATTTAAAACTTTGGTTTCTTAAACCATAGTTCATAAGGTGTCGCTTCAACGGATTTTGATGGTGCCCTATTTAACAATGCGCCGCCTCTAAAGCATAACCCCAAAACGAAGGGTAAATCAGAAGAGACATCATAGATCGCACCATATCTAGTAAAGTACGAAGACGCTCGACACACCATTTCGTGGGTGTTCCGGTTTGGGAGCTTAAACTATTCCGCATTGTTTCAAGTGCGACCAAACTCAGAACTCAAATATTCTCCATGATCGATCAGAAATTTTATTTTCTTGTTACGATGATTTCCACTTCATCTGAAATTCTTGAACTTTTCAAATGTTTCAGACTTATGTTTCATTAAGTAGATATACCCATATCTGCTCAAATCATCTGTGGGGAAAAAAAAGGCCTCAACATTCATTGGATCACAAACATCAAGATGTATGATTTCCAACAAACTTTGCTCGCTCCATAGTTCCGGAGAACGGCGTTTTTATCTTGCCCATGAGGCACGGTTCGAAGTACCAAGTGATTCATAATCAAGTGATTCCAAAAGTCCATCAAGATGGAGTTTCTTCATGCGTTAATCGATATGACCCATACCAACACAAATAAGTTGCATTATCATTATCAACTTTGTATCTTTTGGTTTCAACACTATGAATATGTGTATTACTACTATCGAGATTCAATAAAATAGACCACCTTCAAGGGTGCATGACCATAAAAGATATTATTCATATAAATAGAACAACCATTATTCTCCGACTTAAATGAATAACCGCTGCATCAAACAAGATCCAGATATAATGTTCATGCTTAACGCCGCACCAAATAACAATTATTTAGGTCTAAAACTAATCCCGATGGTAGATGTAGAGGTAGCGTCATGACGATCACATCGACTTTGGAACCATTTCCACGCCAAGATCTTCACCTCGCCCTTAGCCAATCTTCGCTTAATCCGTAGTTCCTTTTCGAGTTGCAAATATTAGCAATGTAACCAGTATCAAATACCTGGTACTATCATGAGTATTAGTAAGGTACACATCAATAACATGTATATCACATATACCTTTGTTCACCTTGCCATCCTTTTTATCCGCCAAATACTTGGGGCAGTTCCGCCCAAAGGTCCACCTGCTGCAGAGAAGCACTCGCCAGGCTTAGGTCCAGACTTGGTTTCTTCTCTTGAGCAGCAACTTGTTTGCTATTCTTCTTGAAGTTCCCTTCTTCCCTTTGCCCTTTTTCTTGAAACTGGTGGTCTTGTTAACCATCAACACTTGATGCTCCTTTTTGATTTCTACCTCCTGCTTTTTAGCATTGCAAGAGCTCGAATAGACTTGTCCATCCCTTGCATATTATAGTTCATCACGAAGCTCTTGTAGCTTGGTGGCAGTGATTGAAGAATTCGTCAATGACACTATCATCGAAGATTAACTCCCAGCTTGAATCAAGTGATTATTATACCCTGCACATTTTGAGTATGTGTTCACCGATGTAACTATTCTCCTCCATCTTGCAGCTATAGAACTTATTGGAGACCCTATATCTCTCAATCCGGCATTTGCTTGAAATATTAACTTCAACTCCTGGAACATCTCATATGCTCCATGACGCTCAAAACGCCTTGAAGGCCCGGTTCTAAGCCGTAGCATGGCACATCGAACTATCGAGTAGTCATCGCTTTGCTCGCAGACGCTCTTAACGCGCCGGCCAGTATCAGCAGAGGCCTGGCACCCAGCGGTGCTTCCAGATTAATTCTTCCGTGCAGCAATGAGGATAATCCTCGACACGGACCCAGTCCGTAATTGCTACCATCATCTTTCAACTTTGCTTTCAAGGAACGCATTAAAATTCAACTGAACAACAAAGACGAGCCATCTATCTACAGTAAACATAGACAAGCAAAATACTATCAGTACTAAGTTCATGATAAATTTAAGTTCAATTAATCATATTACTAAAGAACTCCCACTTAGATAGACATCTCTAGTTATCTAAGTGATTACGTGATCCAAATCAACTAAACCATGTCCGATCATCACGTGAGATGGAGTAGTTTCAATGGTGAACATCACTATGTTGATCATATCTACTATATGATTCACGTAGTTATATGCTAGGCTCGCCAAGTTTGACCTGAGTATTCCGCGGTGCAACTGTTTTGCACCGCTGTATTTGAACGTAGAGCCTATCACACCCGATCATCACGTGGTGTCTTAGCACGAAGAACTTTTGCAACGGTGCATACTCAGGAGAACACTTTGATATTTAGTGAGAGATCATCTTATAATGCTACCACAATCAAAGCAAAATAAGATGCATAAAGGATAAACATCACATGCAATCAATATAAGTGATATGATATGGCCATCATCATCTTGTGCTTGTGATTCCATCTCCAAGCACCGTGATCACCATCGCCACCGGCGCCGACACCTTGATCTCCATCGTAGTATCGTTGTCGCCTCGCCAATTATTGCTTCTACGACTATCGCTACTGCTTAATGATAAAGTAAAGCAATTACATGGCGCTTGCATTTCATACAATAAAGCGACAACCATATGGTCTCGCCATGCCGATAACTCGTTACAAAACATGATCATCTCATACAATAAAATATAGCATCACGCCTTGACCATATCACATCACAACATGCCCGCAAAAACAAGTTAGACGCCCCTACTTTGTTGTTGCAAGTTTTACGTGGCTGCTACGGCTGAGCAAGAACCGTTTACCACGCATCAAAACCACAACGATAGTTTGTCAAGTTGGTGCTGTTTTAACCTTCGCAAGGACCGGCATAGCCACACTCGTTCAACTAAAGTGAAAGGGACAGACACCCGCCGTCACCTTTAAGCAACGAGTGCTCAAGCGGTGAAACAGTCTCGCCAGAAGCTGCACGCGTAATGTCGGTCCGGCCGCTTCATCTCACAATACCGCTGAACCAAAGTATGACATGCTGGTAAGCAGATGACTTATATCTCCCACAACTCACTTGTGTTCTACTCGCATATGACATCAACGATAAAACCAGGCTCGGATGCCATCGCTGGGGAACGAGTAATTTCAAAAATTTCCCACGCACACGCAAGATCATGGTGATGGCATAGCAACGAGGGGAGAGTGTATGTCCACGCACTGTGAGACCGAAGCGAAGCGCTATAACAACGCTGTTGATGTAGTCGACGCCTTCACGATCCGACCGATCCAAGTACCAACGCACGGCACCTCCGAAGTTCAGCACACGCTTAGCTCGATGACGATCCCCGGCCCGATCCAGCAAAGCGCGGGATGAGTTCCACAAGACGACGGCGCAGGACGATGATGATGCTCCACCGGCGCAGGCTTCGCCTAAACTCCGCGACGATATGACCGAGGTGGAATATGGTGGAGGGGGCACCGCACGGCTAAGGAACGATCACGAGATCAACTTGTGTGTCATGGGGTGTCCCCTGCCTCAGATATAAAGGACCAAGGAGGGGGTGCGCCGCCCTAGGAGGGGCCGAGGAGTCCTACTCCCACCGAGTAGGACTCCCTTCCTAGTTGGATTAGGTGTTGGAAGGGAAGAGGGCGCCCCTCTCCTTGTCCTATTCGACTAGAGGGGGCGCGCGCCTGCCCTGGCCGCCCTCCTCTTCTCCCTATGGCCCATCAAGGCCCATTGACCGAGGGTTCCGTAACCCCGGTTCCCAGAAACTCCGCTTTCATCCGAACCTTCCAAGTCCAAACATAGGCTTCCAATATATCGATCTTTATGTCTCGACCATTTCGAGACTCCTCGTCATGTCCGTGATCACATCCGGACTCAACAAACTTCGTACATCAAAACTTATAAACTCATAATAAACTGTCATCGAACGTTAGCAATGGACCCTACGGTTCGAGAACTATGTAGACATGACCTAGAACTATTCTCGTCAATAACCAATAGCGGAACCTGGATGCCCATATTGGTTCCTACATATTCTACGAAGATCTTTATCGGTCAAAACCGCATAACTACATACTTGTTCCTTTGTCATCGGTATGTTATTCCCGAGATTTGATCGCCTATCCAATAGGGTGAAGTGATGATGTGTTGAAGTGGTTCCAGATTGATATGATCATCATCGCACACCCTATACTTTCGGATTAGTGTTGAACCTAAATAAATGTTATTTGGTGTTTGCATTGAGCATGAATATGATTTGATCATGTTTATTGTAATACGTTATTCATTTAAATTAGAGAATAATTGTTGTTCTGCTTACATGAATAAAACCTTCTATGGTCATACACCCAATGAAAATGGTTCGTTGATCTCGATCATCGTGATACACATATTCATAATATTGAAGCCAAAGATGAAAAGTTAATAATGATAGTGCAACTTATTTGTGGCACCGCCGCTTAGGTCATATTGTGTAAAGCATGAAGAAACTCCATGTCGATGGGTTTTGGAATCACTTGATGCTTATGCAACCATGCCTTATGGGCAAGATGACTAAGACCATTCTAACAATGCAAGAAGCAACAGATTTGTTGGAAATAATACATACCGATGTATGCATTCCGATGAGTGTTGGGATGGATCCACGGGCGGCATTGCCAATGATTTATAAGACAGATGATAAAGTCCCAAACATTTGAGAAAAATCATTTTTAATCTGAGAGAATATTTTGAGTTATTTAGTTTGGCTCTTCGCTAAAAACAATGAAATAGTTTCACTACTCACGCCACCGAACACCACAAGGTAATGGTGTGTCCGAACATCGTAACTGCATTTCATTAGATATGGTGCGATCTATGATGTCTCTTACCGATTTACCACTATCATTTTGGGGTTATGCATTAGAGACAGTTGCATTCACTTTAAATAGGGCACCATAAAAATCCGCTTGAGATGACGCTTTATGAACTGTGGTTTGGCAAGAAACCAAAGTTGTCATTTCTTAAAGTTTGGGATCATGATGCTTATGTGAAAAGTTTCAACTCTGATAAGCTGGAACCCAAATCGGAGAAGTGCGTTTCATAGAGTACCCAAAGGAGACCGTTGGGCACCTTATATCACAGATCCAAAGCAAGCTATCTGTTAAGAATGGATCCTTTCTAGAGAAGGAGTTTCTCGAAAAGAAATGAGTGGGAGGAAAGTAGAACTTGATGAGGTAATCTGACTGCTCCCTTATTGAAAGTAGTTCATCACGTAAATCTGTTCCTGTGGCTCTACACCAATTAGTGAGGAAGCTAATGATGATGATCATGTAACTTCGTGAAGCTACTACCAACCTCGAGGTCAACCAGAGGAGATCCGCACAGAGTGGTACGGTAATCCTATTCGGAGGTCATGTTACTTGACCATGACAAACCTACGAACTATGAGGAAGCAATGATGAGCCCAGATTCCGCTAAATTGTTTGAGGCCATGAAATCTGAGATGGGATCCATGTATGAGAACAAAGTATGGACTTTGATTGACTTGCCCAAATGATCGGCGAGCCATTGAGATTAAATGGATCTTCAAGAGGAAGACGGACGCCGATAGTAGTGTTACTATTCAAAAGCTAGAATTGTCATGTCAAAGTTCAAGGTGTTGACTACGATGAGAGTTTTCTTCAGATCTTTGCTTAAGTCCTCAATCATGTTAGCAATTGCTGCATTTTAAATCTGCAAATGGATAAACAAAACTGCATTCCTTAATGGAATCATTAAAGAAGTATATGATGCAACCATAAGGTTTTGTCGATCCTAAAGGTGTTAACAAAATGAAAGCTCCAATGATCCATCTATGGACCGTGCAAGCTTCTGAGTTGGAATATACACTTTGATGAGTTGATCAAAGCATATAGTTTTATATAGACTCATGTGATGCTCAGATTTACAAGAAAGTGAGTGGGAGCACTACAACATTTCGATAAGTATATGTGAATGACATATTGTTGATCAGAATAATGTAGAATTATTCTCAAAGCATAAAGGAGTGTTTGAAAGGAGTTTTTCAAGAAAGACCTCGGTGAAGTTTTATATATTGAGCATCAAGATCTATAGATAGATCAAGACGCTTGATAAGTTTTTTCAATAAGTGCATACCTTGAAAAGATTTTGAAGTAGTTCAAAATGGAACAGTCAAAGAAAGAGTTCTTGCTCACAAGGTGTGAAATTGAGTAAGACTTAAAGCCCACCACGGCAGTAAGATAGAAAGAGAATGAAAGTCATTCCCTATGCCTCACCATAGGTTCTATAAAGTATGCCATGTCTGGTACCGATCTATTGCATACCCTACCACTGAGTTTGGCAAGGAGTACAATAGTGATCTAGGAGTAGATCATGACAGCGGTCAAAATTATCCTTAGTGGAATAAGGATATGTTTCGATTATGGAGGTGACAAAAGGTTCGTCAGAAAAGGGTTACGCCGATACAAGTTTTGGCAATCGATCCGTAAGACTCTAAATCTTCATCCGGATACATATTGAAAGTGGGAGCAATTAGCTAAATCCATCCGAGCATTGTAGACATAAATATTTGCAAAATACATACGGATCTGAATATGGCGACCCATTGACTAAATTCTCTCACAAGCAAAAACATGATCACACCTTAGTACTCTTCGGAGAATCACATAGCGATGTGAACTAGATTATTGACTCTAGTAAACCCTTTGGGTGTTGGTCACATGACGATGTGAACTATGGGTGTTAATCACATGGTGATGTGACCTATTGATGTTAAATCACATATGTGATCTAGATTATTGACTCTAGAGCAAGTGGGAGAGTGAAGGAAATATGCCCTAGAGGCAATAATAAAGTTATTATTTATTTACTTATATCATGATAAATGTTTATTATTCATGCTAGAATTGTATTAACCGGAAACATAATACATGTGTGTATATATGGACAAACAGAGTGTCACTAGTATGCCTCTACTAGACTAGCTTGTTGATCAAAGATGGTTATGTTTCCTAGCCATAGACATGAGTTGTCATTTGATTATCTAGATGACATCATTTGGAGAATGATGTGATTGACTTGACCCATTCCATTAGCTTAGCACTTGATCGCTTAGTATGTTGCTATTGCTTTCTTCATGACTTATACATGTTCCTATGACTATGAGATTATGCAACCCCTGCTTATCGAGGAACACTTTGTGTGCTACCAAACGTTGAAGGAAATATGCCCTAGAGGCAATAATAGTTATTATTTATTTCTTATATCATGATAAATGTTTATTATTCATGCTAGAATTGTATTAACCGAAACATAATACATTTGTGAATACATAGACAAACATAGTGTCACTAGTATTTCTACTTGACAAGCTCTTATCAAAGATGGTTAAGTTTCTAGCCATGGACAAAAGAGTTGTCATTTGATTAACGGATCACATCATTAGGAGAATGATGTGATTGACTGACCCATTCCGTTAGCTTAGCACTTGATCGCTTAGTATGTTTGCTATTGCTTTTCATGACTTATACATGTTCCTATGACTATGAGATTATGCAACTCTGCCATCGGAGGAACACTTTGTGTGCTACCAAACGCCACAACGAATTGGGTGATTATAAAGGAGCTCTACGTGTCTCCGAAGGTACATGTTGGGTTGGCGATTTTGAGATTAGGATTTGTCATCCGATTGCCTGGAGAGGTATCTCGGCCCACTTGGTAATGCACATCACTATAAGCCTTGTAAGCATTGCAACTAATTAGTTAGTTGCGGATGATGTATTACAGAATGAGTAAAGAGACTTCCGTAATGAGATTGAACTAGGTATTGAGATACCGACGATCGATCTCTGCAAGTAACATACCGATGACAAAGGGAACAACGATGTTGTTATGCGGTTTGACCGATAAAGATCTTCAGAGAATATGTGGGAGCCAATAGGCATCAGTGTCCCGCTTATTGGTTATTGACCGGAAATGTGTCTCGCCATGTCACATAGTTCTCGAACCCGAGGGTCCGTGACGCTAACGCTTCATTGATGATATAGTATTATATGAGTTATGTATGTTGGTAATCGAATGTTGTTCGAGTCCCTGATGAGATCATGGACATGACGAGAACTCCGGAATGGTCCGAGATAAAGTTTGATATATGGGATAATAGTGTTTGATCTCCTAAGGGTTCGAATTCACCTAAGGGGTTCCGTTTCCCTAAATGTTTGGGAACGAGAACACGTTATTTGGGCCAAAGGAAAGCCCAAGCTGTTTTTGGAAAGCGTAGGAAGTTTTATGAGACTAGCGACGCCAGGTCTCGGTATCCGGTCCGTACGCCTGAACCCCGGGCGTTCGCCCCGAGTCCGAGAAGGACTCTTGCCTTTCGGTGAAACCGACTTTGTGGAGGCTTTTACTCCCGCTTGGAAATATGCCCTAGGCAATAATAAATTAGTTATTATTATATTTCCTTGTTCATGATAATCGCTATTATTCATGCTATAATTGTATTGACCGGAAACAGCAATACATGTGGATACATAGACAACACCATGTCCCTAGTAAGCCTCTAGTTAACTAGCTCGTTGATCAATAGATGGTTACGTTTCTCGACCATGGACATTGGATGTCATTGATAACGGATCACATCATTAGGAGAATGATGTGATGGACAAGACCTAATCCTAAGCCCAGCACAAAGATCGTGTAGTTCGATGCTAAAGCTTTTCTAATGTCAAGTATCTTTTCCTTAGACCATGAGATCGCAATTCCGGATACCGAGGAGTGCTTTGGTGTATCAAACGTCACAACGAATCGGGTGACTATAAAGGTACTACAGGTATCTCCGAAAGTGACCATTGGGTTGACACGGATCGAGACTGGATTTGTCACCCGCGTAAACGGAGAGGTATCTCCGCCCACTCGGTAGGACATCATCATAATGTGCACAATGTGACCAAGGGGTTGATCACGGATGATGTGTTACGGAACGAGTAAAGAGACTTGCCGGTAACGAGATTGAACAAGGTATCGGTATACCGACGATCGAATCTCGGCAAGTACAATACCGCTAGACAAAGGGAATTGTATACGGATCGATTGAGTCCTTGACATCGTGGTTCATCCGATGAGATCATCGTGGAACATGTGGGAGCCAACATGGGTATCCAGATCCCGCTTGGTTATTGACCGGAGAACGCCTCGTCATGTCTGCTTGTTCTCAACCCGTAGGGTCTACACTTAAGGTCTGGCGACGCTAGGGTTATAAAGGAAGTTTGTATGTGGTTACCGAATGTTGTTCGAGTCCCGGATGAGATCCCGGACGTCACGAGGAGTTCCGGAATGGTCCGGAGGTAAAGATTTATATATGGAAAGTTGTTGTTCGGGTTCCGGAAAAGTTCGGTTTTTTTCGTATTGTACCGGAAGCCTGAAGGTCCGGAGGATTCCGAGGGGTCCGGAGGTCCGGAAATTGTTCCACCACGTCCAATACAGTAGCATGGGCTGTAGGGGGCGCCCTAGCCATAATGGGCCAAGGAACCAGCCCCCAAGGCCCACAAGATGGGGAAACCCTAAAGGGAGGGCCTCCACTTGACTTGGGAGGCACTCTCCCCTCTGGCCGCCCCCAAGTCCCATCTAGGGCTGGCCGCACCCTTGGGTGGAAACCCTAAAAGGGCGCACCCTTCCCTATATATACTTGAGGTTTGGGCTGCCCAACCACATGAGTTCTTCTCTTGGTGCAGCCCCTGCTCTCCTCCTCCTCTCCTTGGTGCTTGGCGAGCCCCGCGATTGCCACGCCTCCATCACCACCATGCCGTTGTGTTGTGCTGGATGGAGTCTTCTCAACCTCTCCTCTCCTTGCTGGATCAAGGCGAGAGACGCCAGCTGTGCGTGTTGAACGCGGAGGTGCCGTCTGCTCGCACTTGATCGGTGATTTGAATCACGACGTAGTACGACTCCTTCAACCCCGCTCACTTGAACTCTTCCGCTTAACGATCTACAAGGGTATGTAGATGCACTCTCCTTCTCTGCTAGTTTCTCCATAGATAGATCTTGGTGACACGAGGAAAATTTTGAATTTCTGCTACGCTCCCAACAAGGGCATCGAGCTAGGTCTATTGCGAGATTCTTTGCAGTAGAACAAAGTAGTTGTGGGCGTTGATGATGTTCAATATGCTTACCGTTACTAGTCCAATCTTGTTTCGACGGTATGTGGGATGAAGCGCCGGACCGACCTTACACGCATTTACGTGAGACAGTTCCACGAATCGACATGCACTTGTTGCATAAGGTGGCTAGCGGTGCCGCCTCCCACTTTAGTCGGAACGGATTCGATGAAAAGGGTCCTTATGAAGGGTAAATAGCATTGGCATATCACGCTGTGGTTTTATGAGGTAGGAAACGTTTTGCTAGAAACCCAAAGCAGACGAAACATGCAACAACAATTAGAGGACGCCTAACTTGTTTTTGCAGGGTATGCTATGTGATGTGATATGGCCAAAAGAATGTGATGAATATATGTGATGTATGAGATTGATCATGTTCTTGTAATAGGATTCACGACTTGCATGTCGATGAGTATGACAACCAGGAGCCATAGGAGTTGTCTTTATTTATTGTATGACCTGCGTGTCATGAACAACGCCATGTAATTACTTTACTTTATTGCTAACCGTAGCCATAGTAGTAGAAGTAATAGTTGGCAGACAACTTCATGAAGACACGATGATGAAGATCATGATGATGGAGATCATGGTGTCATGCCGTGACAATGATGATCATGGAGCCCCAAGATGGAGATCAAAAGGAGCAATATGATATTGGCCATATCATGTCACTACTATATAATTGCATGTGATGTTTATTATGTTTATGCATCTTGTTTACTTAGAACGACGGTAGTAAATAAGATGATCCTTCACAAATTTCAAGAAGTGTTCTCCCTAATCGGCACCGCTACAGTTCGTCGCTTCTAAGCACCACGTGTTAATCGGGTGTGATGGATTCTACGCTCACATACAACGGGTGTAAGCAAGATTTACACACGCAGAAACACTTAGTTAACTTGACGAGCCTAGCATGTGAAGACATGGCTCGAAACCGGAGACCGAAAGGTCGAGCATGAGTCGATGGTAGATACGATCAACATGAAGATGTTCACCGATGATGACTAGTCCGCTCACGGTTGATCGGACACGGCCTAGTTGATTCGGATCATGTAATCACTTAGATGACCGAGGGATGTCTATCTCGAGTGGGAGTTCATAAGATGAACTTAATTATCTTGAACATAGTCAAAATACCTTTTGCAAATTATGTCGTAAGCTCGCGCTTTAGTTCCACTGCTTAGATATGTTCCAGAGAAAATATAGTTGAAAGTTGAAAGTAGCGATTATGCGAAGAGAAGGCTTATGTCCTTAATGCACCGCCAGCAGTGAACCCCAAACGCTGCTTGTGGATGTTGCGTAACATCGGACATACACGCTTTGATAACTACGTGATAGTTCAGCTTAAACGGTTTAGAGTTGAGGCACCAAAGACGAAACGTCATGAACATATAAGATGTTTCGAGGGCTGAAATTGGGATTTCGTGCTCGTGCCCACGCCAAGAGGTAAGAGACCTCCGACGATTTTCTTAGCCTACAAACTAAGGGAGAAAAGCTCAATCGTTGAGCTTGTGCTCGATTGTCCTAATACAACAATCACTTAAATGAGTGGGAGTTGATCTTCCTGATGAGATAGTGATGTTTCTCCATAGTCATTGCCACCAAGCTGCTAGAGCTTCGTGATGAACTATAACATATCGTGATAGATATGATGATCCTGAGGTATTCCGTTGTTTGACATCGCGAAAGTAGAAATCAAGAAGGAGCATCAATTGTTGATGGTTGATGAAACCACTAGTTTCAAGAAGGGCAAGGGCAAGAAGGCACTTCATGAAACGACAAATCAGTTGTTGCCCAAAGGAAGAAACCCAAGGTTGAACCCAAACCCGAGACTAAGTGCTTGTAATAAGGCCACCGAGCAGAATTACCCTAGATCATGGTAGATAAGAAGGTGCAAGGTCGATAGAAGTATATTTGATATACATTATGTTAATGTGTACTTTACTAGTACTCCTAGTAGCACCAGGGTATTAGATACCGTTCGGTTGCTAAGTGTTGGTAACTAAATAAAAGAGCTACGGAATAAACAGAGACTAGCTAAAGGTGAGTCGACGATATGTGTTGGAATTGTTTCCAAGGTTGATATGATCAAACATCGACGCCTCTACCACCATCAAGATTAGTATTAAACCAGAATAATTATCATTTGTGTTTATGCTGAGCATAGACATGATTGGATTATGTCTATCGCAATACGGTTATTCATTTAAGGAGAATAATGGTTACTCTATTTATTTGAATAATACCTTCAATGATCTTGCACCTAAAAGAATGGTTTATTGAATCTCGATCGTAGTGATACACATTTTCATGCCAAAAGTATAAGATAGTAATGATAGTACCACTTACTTGTGGCAATCGCCATGTAAGTCATATTGGTACATACGCATGAAGAAACTCCACGCAGATGGATCGCTTGGACTCACTTGTTTTGAATCACTTGAGATATGCAAAACATACCACATGGGCAAGATGACCTAAAAGCCTCGGTTTCAATAAGATGGAACAAGATAGCAACTTGTTGGAAGTAACACATTTTGATGTGTGCAGTCCAATGAGTGCTGAGGCATGCAAAGGAATATCATATGTTCTACTTCACGATGATTCGAGTAGATGTTAAGTATATTTACTTGATGAAACACAAGTCTGAATTATTGAATGGTTCAAGTAATTTCAGAGTGAAGTTTAAGATCTTCGTGACAAGAGGATAGAATGTCTATGATATGATCATAGAGATGAATATCTGAGTTACGAAGTTTTGGCACACAATTAAGACATTGTGCAAATTGTTTCACAATTAATACCGCCCGAACACCATAGTGTGATGGTGTGTCCGAACATCATAGTTGCAACCTATTGGATATGGTGCTACTATGATGTCTCTTATCGAATTACCACTATCGCTCATGGGTTAGGCATTAGAGACAACCGCACTCACTTTAATAGGGCACCACGAATTCCGCTGAGATGACACCGTATGAACTATGGTTTAGAGAAACCTGTAAGCATTTCTTAAAGGTTTGGGGCTGCGACGCTTATGTGGAAAAGTTTCAAGTTGATAAGCTCGAACCAAAGCGGACAAAATGCATCTTCATAGGACACCCAAAACGCTTGGGTATACCTAATTCAGATCCCAAAGCAATAGGGATTGTTTCTTGAATCGGTCCTTTCTCGAGGAAAAGTTCGCCTAAAGTTGAGGGAGGATGGTGGAGACTTGATGAGGTCATTGAACCGTCACTTCAACAAGTGTGTAGCATGGCATGAAGTTGTTCCCGTGGCACCTACACCAATTGAAGTAGAAGCTTATGATAGTGATCATGAAGTTTCGGATCAAGTCACCGACGATCTCGAGGGTGACAAGGATGCGCATTACCAGAGTGAGTGGCAAAGAATCATGTCTTGAAGGTCATGTTGCTAGACAACAATGAACCTACGAGCTATGGAGAAGCGATGGTGGGCCCAAATTCACAAATGGTTAGAAACCATGAAACCGAGGTAGGATCCATGTATCATAACAAAGCATGGATTTTGGTGGACTTGCCCATGATCGGCAAGCCATTGAAATAAATGGGTCTTTAAGAAGAAGACGGACATGGACGGTAATGTCACCTTCTATGAAGCTCGACTTGTGGCAAAGAGTTTTCACAAGTTCAAGGAGTTGACTACGGAGATTTTCTCATCCGTAGCGATGCTTAAGTCCGCGGAATCATGTTAGCATAAAGCTGCATTTATGAAATCCGCGATGGATGTCAAAACGAGTTTCCTTACCGTTTCAGAAGGAAAGGTTGTATGATACAATCGAAAGTTTTGTCGATCCTAAGGATGCTAAAAGGCCGGCTCCATGATCCTTTCTAAGGACCGGAGTAAGCATCTCGAGTTGGAATGCGCTTTTGATGAGATGATCAAAGATTTTGGGTTTATGAGAAACTTGTATTTCCAAAGAAGTGAGTGAGGGAGCTATAGAATTTGATGAGTATATGTTGTTGATATATGGATGATCGTAAATGATGTAGAATTTCTGGAAAGCATATAGGGTTATTTGAAAGATGTTTTCAATAGAAAACCTGGATTAAGCTATTTGAACATTGAGCATCGAGATCTATAAGGATAGATCAAAATGCTTAATATACTTTCAAATGAGCATATTCTTGACATGATCTTGAAGGTGTTCAAGATGGATCACCAAAGAAGGAGTTCTTGCCTGAGTTGTAAGGTATGAAGTTAAGAGTTAAAGCTCGACCACGGCAGAAAAGAGAGAAAGGACTAAGGTCGCCCCTATGCTTTCGATATAGGCTCTATAGTATGCTATGCTGGTACCGACCGAAGTGTTTGCCATGAGTCATTAGGTACAAGAATGATCCAGAATGGGGATCATTGGACAGGGTCAAAATTGTCCTTGGAGTAAATAAGGACATGTTTCGATTATGGAGGTGATAATGAGTTCGACGTAAGGGTTACGCCGATGCTTTAACACCTATCCGAAAGTGACTCGAGAAGCAAACCGGATACGATAGTGGAGCAACCATTTGAATAGCTCCAAGTGGAGCGTGAAAGCAGCATTTACAATATGACATAGAGATTTATGAGTACACACGGATCCGAAAGGTTCGCACTGCTGACTAAAAACCTCTCACAAGCAAAACATGATCAAACCCTTAACTCATTGAGACTTAATCACATGGTGATGTGAACTAGTTTAAGACACTAGTAAACTCTTTGGATGTTGGTCACATGGCGATGTGACCTATCGCTGTTAATCACATGCGATGTGAACTAGATTATTGACTCTAGTGCAAGTGGGAGACTGTTGGAAATATGCCCTAGAGGCAATAATAAATTAGTTATTATATTTCCTTGTTCATGATAATCGCTTATTATTCATGCTATAATTGTATTGACCGGAAACAGAATACATGTGTGGATACATAGACAACACCATGTCCCTAGTAAGCCTCTAGTTAACTAGCTCGTTGATCAATAGATGGTTACGGTTTCCTCCATGGACATTGGATGTCATTGATAACGGATCACATCATTAGAATGATGATGGACAAGACCTAATCCTAAGCCTAGCACAAAGATCGTAGTTCAGATGCAAAGCTTTTCTAATGTCAAGTATCTTTTCCTTAGACCATGAGATGTGCAATTTGGATACCGTAGGAGTGCTTTGGGTGTATCAAACGTCACAACGAATCGGGTTATAAAGGTGCACTACGTCTCCAGTGACTGGGTTGACACGGATCGAGATCGATTTGTCACTCCGCGTAAACGGAGAGGTATCTCGCCCACTTGTAGGACATCATCATAATGTGCACAATGTGACCAAGGGGTTGATCACGGATGATGTGTTACGAACGAGTAAAGAGACTTGCCAAACGAGATTGAACAAGGTATCGATACACGATCGATCTCGGGCAAGTACAATACCGCAGACAAAGGGAATTGTATACGGATCGATTGAGTCCTTGACATCGAACATGGGATATCCAGATCCCGGGTCAAGGTTATTGACGTTGTCTCCAACCCTAGGGTTCTCCACACTTAGGGTTATAAAGGCTAGGTGGTTACCGAATGTTGTTTGAGTCCCGGATGAGATCCCTGACGTCACGAGGAGTTCGGAATGGTCCGGAGGTAAAGATTTATATATGGAAAGTTGTTGTTCGGGTTCCGAAAAAGTTCGGTTTTTTCGTATTGTACCGAAGCTCTTAAGGTTCCGAGGATTCGAGGGTCCGGAGGTCCGAAATTGTTCCACCACGTCCAATACAGTAGCATGGGCTGGGGGGCGCCCTAGCCATATGGGCCAAGGGAACCAGCCCCCAAGGCCCATGCGATGGGAGGAACCCTAAAGGGAGGGCTCACTTGACTTGGGAGGCACCTCCCTCTTGGCTCAAGTCCCAGTCCCATCTAGGGCTGGCCACACCTTGGGTGGAAATTTAAAGGGCAGCCCCTTTCTATATATACTTGAGGTTTTGGGCTGCCCAACACATGAGATCCCTTCCCCAGCAGTCCTCCTCCTCCTCCCTTGCCTTGGTCATGATTACCTCCATCACCACCATGCCGCTTGTGTTGCTGGATGGAGTCTTCTCAACCTCTCTCTCCTTGCTGGATCAAGGCGGGAGACGCCACCGGCTGTACGCGGTGTTGAACGCGAGGTGCCGTCTGCTCGGCACTTGATCATCGGTGATTTGAATCACGACGAGTACGCATTCTTCAACCCCGCTTCACTTGAACGCTCGCTAACGATCTAGGGTATGTAGATGCACCTCCTTCCTCGCTAGCAGTTCCATAGATAGATCTTACACACGAGAAAATTTTGAATTTCGCCACGCTCCCAACAGTTTCACCCCAAGGCTCAACATATAAATAGAGGGAGGGCTAGCACCAAAGACACATCAAGAAACACAGCTGCCGTGCCAACCCCATCCTCTAATTTATCCTCCGGCATAGTTTCAGAGTGCTTAGGCGTTCTCGCGAGATTGTTCACCAACACCACACCGCTGCGTCGTTTGAACTCATCTACTACTTGACCGCCTTGCTGGATCGAGAAGGCGAGGACGCCATCGAGTGAACGTGTGCAGAACTCGGAGGTGCCGTGGCTCGTATTTGGATCGGTCGGATCATCGTGAAGACGACACATCAACCGCTGCTGATAAATGCTTCCGCTTAGCGATCTTCGGGTATGAAGATACACTCCTCTTGTTGCTATGCATCACCATGATCTTGCGCGGTGCGTAGGAAAATTTTGTAATTACTATGTTCCCCAACAAAGGGCATCCGAGCCCGGTTTTATGCGTAGATGTTATATGAAAGTAGAACACAAGTGAGTTGTGGGCTTATAAGTCATATTGCTTACCAGATGTCATACTTGGTCTGGCGGTATTGTTGGATGAAGCGCCCGACTTATTATGCGTATTTACGCGAGATCGTTCTACCGACGCGTTTTGCACATTGTGTGGTGGGTGTCGCCCAACTTTAGTTGAACTGAAAGTGTACACGCCGTCCTTGAGAAGGTTAAAACATCACTAACTTGACATGGTGATTATAAAGGTGCTCTCAGGTGTCTCCAGGTACTTGTTGTTGGCGATTTCAAGATTAGATTTGTCATCCGATTGTCGGAGAGGTATCTTCGCCCACTCGGTAATGCACATCACTATAAGCCTTGCAAGCATTGTAACTAATGAGTTAGTTGCAGATGATGTATTACGGAACGAGTATAGAGATTTGCCGTAACTAGATTGAACTAGGTATTGAGATACCGACGATCGAATCTCGTAACATATCGATGACAAAGGAACAACGATGTTGTTATGCGGTTTGACCGAGAAAGATCTTCAGAATATGTGGAGCCAATATGAGCATCCGGTTCCGCTATTGGTTATTAACCGATGTGTCTCTCATGTTCATATTATTCTCGAACCAGGGTCCGCACGCTTAAGGTCTGGCGACGCTTTATTATGAGTTTATGAGTTTTGATGTACCAAGGAGTTCGAGTCCCGGATGAGATCGGGACATGACGAGGAGTCTCAAATGGTCAAGACGAAGATCGATGGACGACTATATTCGGATCGGAAGATTCCAGTGGTTCGGGTATTTTTCGGAGTACCGGGAGTTACGAATAAAGAAGTATATGGGCCTTATTGGGCTTTAGGAGAGAGAGGCAGGCAAGGCTTCAATGACTAGTCCGAATTGGACTAGGGGTAGGGGCGCGCCTCCTTCCTCTTCTTCCTCTCCCCTTCCTTGTCTCCTACTCCTACTACATGGAAGGGGGAGAACCTACTCCTGTGGGAGTAGGACTCTCCAGCCATAGCTTCCACCCTCTCCTCCACTCCTTTATATATCAAGGGGGCACCCCAGACACAACAATTGATCATTGATCTTTAGCCGTCAGCGGTGCCCTCCACCATAGTCCACCTCGATAATATCAGAAGCGTGCTAGAAGCGAAGCCCGCTAGTAGATCAACATCGCCACCACGCCATCGTCGACGAAACTCTCTCAATGGCTGGATCGGAGTTCGAGGGACGCCATCGGGCTGAACGTGCTGAACTCGCAAGGTGCCGTGACGTTCGGTACTTGATCGGTCGGATCGTGAAGACGCACGACTACATCAACCGCGCAGCACGCTTCCGCTTTCGGCCCACAGTACGACAACACTCTCCTCTTGTTGCTATGCATCACCATGATCTTGGTGTGCGAGGAATTTTTTGAAATTACTACGCTCCCCAACAAAGGGCATCCGAGCCAGTTTTTATGCGGATGCACGGTAGAACACAAGTGAGTTGTGGGCGACAAGTCATACTGCTTACCAACATGTCATACTTTGGTTCGGCGGTATTGTTGGATGAAGCGCCCCGACCGACATTACATGTGACGCTACGCGAGACTGGTTCTACCGTTTTGGACATTGTGGCTGGCGTGTCAGCTTTTTCCAACTTTAGTTGAACTGAGTGCTACGCCCGTCCTGAAGGTTAAAACAACACCAACTTGACAAACTATCGCTGTGGTTTTGATGCGAGGTAAGAACGGTTCTTGCTCAGCCCGTAGCAACCACGTAAAACTTGCAACAACAAAGTAGAGGACATCTAACTTGTTTTTGCAGGCATGTTGTGATATGATGGTCAAGACGTGATGAGATATAAGTTTTGTATGAGATGATCATGTTTTGTTGAAATTACCGCAACCGGGCGGCCTTATGGTTGTCTCTATTGCATAAGATGCAAGCGCCAAATAATTGCTTTACTTTATCACTATGCGATAGCAATAGTTGCAAGAGCAATAGTTGGCGAGACGACATGTGACGGCTACATTGATATAGATCAAGATGATGAAGATCATGGTGTCATGCCGTGATGATGGAGGTCATGTTGATGCTTTGAGATGGAGATCAAAGGCACAAGATGATGATGGCCATATCATGTCACTATATGATTGCATGTGATGTTTATCTTTATACATCTTATTTTGCTTAGTTCGGCGGTAGCATTATAAGATGATCTCTCACTAAATTTCAAGATAAAAGTGTTCTCCCGAGTATGCACCGCTGCTAAAGTTCTCGTGCCTGACACCATGTGATGATCGGTGTGATAAGCTCTACGTCCATCTACAACGGGTAAGCAGTTTGCACACGAATACTCAAGTTAAACTTGACGAGCCTAGCATATGAAGATATGGCCTCGAACACCGAGACCGAAGGTCGAGCGTGAATCATATAGTAGATATGATCAACATAGTGATGTTCACCATTGAAAACTACTCCATCTCACGTGATGATCGGTTATGGTTTAGTTGATTTGGATCACGTGATCACTTAGATGATTAGAGGATGTATATCTAGTGGGAGTTCTTAAGTAATATGATTAATTGAACTTTAATTTATCATGAACTTAGTCCCGTAGTATTAGCATATCTATGTTGTAGATCAATAGCCTGTGTTGTTGCTTCCTGTTTTTATATATGTTCCTAGAGAAAACTATGTTGAAAGATGTTAGTAGCAATGATGATTGGATCCGTGATTTGAGGATTATCCCTGCTGCACGTAAGAATTATGTCCTGATGATGCACCGCTAGGTGATGACCTATTGCAGGAGCAGATGCGACGTTATGAACGCTATTAGCTCAATATGATGACTACTTGATAGTTTAGTGCACCATGCTTAACGCCTTAGAATCGACTTCAAAGATGTTTTTGAACGCTCATGGACCATATGAGATGTTCCAGAGTTGAAGAATATATCAAGCAAATACCCGAGTTGAGAGACATGAAGTCTCCAACAAGTTCTATAGCTAAAGATGGAGGAGAATTGCTCAACTAGTGAGCATGTGCCGATTGTCTCAGGTACTACAATCACTTGAATCAAGTGGGAGTTAATCTTCCGTGATAAGATAGTGATTGATAGAGTTCTTTAGTCACCATCACCAAGTTACTAGAACTTTGTGATGAACTATAATATGCAAGGGATGATAAAAGTAATTCCCGAGCTCGTGATCCTAAAATCAATGAAGGTAGAAATCAAGAAAGGCATCAAGTGTTGATGGTTGACAAGACCACTAGTTTCAAGAAAGGGCAAAGGAAGAAGGGGAACTTCAAGAAGAACGGCAAGCAAGTTGTTGCTCAAGTGAAGAAGCCCAAATTTGGACCTAAGCCCGAGACTAAGTGCTTCTATCAAAGGGATTGGTCATGGAAGCGAACTACCCCAAGTATTTGGCGGATAAGAAGGATGGCAAAGTAAACAAAGGTATATTTGATATACAAGTTATTGATGTGTACTTTACTAGTGTTCATAGCAACCCTGGTATTTGATACTAGTTCGGGCCTAAAAGTAGTAACTCAAAACGGAGTTGCGTAATGAACGAGACTAGTTAAGGGTGAAGTGATGATGTGTTGAAGTGGTTCCAGATTGATATGATCATCATCGCACACCCTATACTTTCGGATTAGTGTTGAACCTAAATAAATGTTATTTGGTGTTTGCATTGAGCATGAATATGATTTGATCATGTTTATTGTAATACGTTATTCATTTAAATTAGAGAATAATTGTTGTTCTGCTTACATGAATAAAACCTTCTATGGTCATACACCCAATGAAAATGGTTCGTTGATCTCGATCATCGTGATACACATATTCATAATATTGAAGCCAAAGATGAAAAGTTAATAATGATAGTGCAACTTATTTGTGGCACCGCCGCTTAGGTCATATTGTGTAAAGCATGAAGAAACTCCATGTCGATGGGTTTTGGAATCACTTGATGCTTATGCAACCATGCCTTATGGGCAAGATGACTAAGACCATTCTAACAATGCAAGAAGCAACAGATTTGTTGGAAATAATACATACCGATGTATGCATTCCGATGAGTGTTGGGATGGATCCACGGGCGGCATTGCCAATGATTTATAAGACAGATGATAAAGTCCCAAACATTTGAGAAAAATCATTTTTAATCTGAGAGAATATTTTGAGTTATTTAGTTTGGCTCTTCGCTAAAAACAATGAAATAGTTTCACTACTCACGCCACCGAACACCACAAGGTAATGGTGTGTCCGAACATCGTAACTGCATTTCATTAGATATGGTGCGATCTATGATGTCTCTTACCGATTTACCACTATCATTTTGGGGTTATGCATTAGAGACAGTTGCATTCACTTTAAATAGGGCACCATAAAAATCCGCTTGAGATGACGCTTTATGAACTGTGGTTTGGCAAGAAACCAAAGTTGTCATTTCTTAAAGTTTGGGATCATGATGCTTATGTGAAAAGTTTCAACTCTGATAAGCTGGAACCCAAATCGGAGAAGTGCGTTTCATAGAGTACCCAAAGGAGACCGTTGGGCACCTTATATCACAGATCCAAAGCAAGCTATCTGTTAAGAATGGATCCTTTCTAGAGAAGGAGTTTCTCGAAAAGAAATGAGTGGGAGGAAAGTAGAACTTGATGAGGTAATCTGACTGCTCCCTTATTGAAAGTAGTTCATCACGTAAATCTGTTCCTGTGGCTCTACACCAATTAGTGAGGAAGCTAATGATGATGA
This sequence comes from Aegilops longissima, assembly GCA_021605205.1. NCBI lineage: Eukaryota > Viridiplantae > Streptophyta > Magnoliopsida > Poales > Poaceae > Aegilops > Aegilops longissima. The sequence goes on along the minus strand of JAHIAM010017779.1, from coordinate 11,878 downwards.
TCATGTAACTTCGTGAAGCTACTACCAACCTCGAGGTCAACCAGAGGAGATCCGCACAGAGTGGTACGGTAATCCTATTCGGAGGTCATGTTACTTGACCATGACAAACCTACGAACTATGAGGAAGCAATGATGAGCCCAGATTCCGCTAAATTGTTTGAGGCCATGAAATCTGAGATGGGATCCATGTATGAGAACAAAGTATGGACTTTGATTGACTTGCCCAAATGATCGGCGAGCCATTGAGATTAAATGGATCTTCAAGAGGAAGACGGACGCCGATAGTAGTGTTACTATTCAAAAGCTAGAATTGTCATGTCAAAGTTCAAGGTGTTGACTACGATGAGAGTTTTCTTCAGATCTTTGCTTAAGTCCTCAATCATGTTAGCAATTGCTGCATTTTAAATCTGCAAATGGATAAACAAAACTGCATTCCTTAATGGAATCATTAAAGAAGTATATGATGCAACCATAAGGTTTTGTCGATCCTAAAGGTGTTAACAAAATGAAAGCTCCAATGATCCATCTATGGACCGTGCAAGCTTCTGAGTTGGAATATACACTTTGATGAGTTGATCAAAGCATATAGTTTTATATAGACTCATGTGATGCTCAGATTTACAAGAAAGTGAGTGGGAGCACTACAACATTTCGATAAGTATATGTGAATGACATATTGTTGATCAGAATAATGTAGAATTATTCTCAAAGCATAAAGGAGTGTTTGAAAGGAGTTTTTCAAGAAAGACCTCGGTGAAGTTTTATATATTGAGCATCAAGATCTATAGATAGATCAAGACGCTTGATAAGTTTTTTCAATAAGTGCATACCTTGAAAAGATTTTGAAGTAGTTCAAAATGGAACAGTCAAAGAAAGAGTTCTTGCTCACAAGGTGTGAAATTGAGTAAGACTTAAAGCCCACCACGGCAGTAAGATAGAAAGAGAATGAAAGTCATTCCCTATGCCTCACCATAGGTTCTATAAAGTATGCCATGTCTGGTACCGATCTATTGCATACCCTACCACTGAGTTTGGCAAGGAGTACAATAGTGATCTAGGAGTAGATCATGACAGCGGTCAAAATTATCCTTAGTGGAATAAGGATATGTTTCGATTATGGAGGTGACAAAAGGTTCGTCAGAAAAGGGTTACGCCGATACAAGTTTTGGCAATCGATCCGTAAGACTCTAAATCTTCATCCGGATACATATTGAAAGTGGGAGCAATTAGCTAAATCCATCCGAGCATTGTAGACATAAATATTTGCAAAATACATACGGATCTGAATATGGCGACCCATTGACTAAATTCTCTCACAAGCAAAAACATGATCACACCTTAGTACTCTTCGGAGAATCACATAGCGATGTGAACTAGATTATTGACTCTAGTAAACCCTTTGGGTGTTGGTCACATGACGATGTGAACTATGGGTGTTAATCACATGGTGATGTGACCTATTGATGTTAAATCACATATGTGATCTAGATTATTGACTCTAGAGCAAGTGGGAGAGTGAAGGAAATATGCCCTAGAGGCAATAATAAAGTTATTATTTATTTACTTATATCATGATAAATGTTTATTATTCATGCTAGAATTGTATTAACCGGAAACATAATACATGTGTGTATATATGGACAAACAGAGTGTCACTAGTATGCCTCTACTAGACTAGCTTGTTGATCAAAGATGGTTATGTTTCCTAGCCATAGACATGAGTTGTCATTTGATTATCTAGATGACATCATTTGGAGAATGATGTGATTGACTTGACCCATTCCATTAGCTTAGCACTTGATCGCTTAGTATGTTGCTATTGCTTTCTTCATGACTTATACATGTTCCTATGACTATGAGATTATGCAACCCCTGCTTATCGAGGAACACTTTGTGTGCTACCAAACGTTGAAGGAAATATGCCCTAGAGGCAATAATAGTTATTATTTATTTCTTATATCATGATAAATGTTTATTATTCATGCTAGAATTGTATTAACCGAAACATAATACATTTGTGAATACATAGACAAACATAGTGTCACTAGTATTTCTACTTGACAAGCTCTTATCAAAGATGGTTAAGTTTCTAGCCATGGACAAAAGAGTTGTCATTTGATTAACGGATCACATCATTAGGAGAATGATGTGATTGACTGACCCATTCCGTTAGCTTAGCACTTGATCGCTTAGTATGTTTGCTATTGCTTTTCATGACTTATACATGTTCCTATGACTATGAGATTATGCAACTCTGCCATCGGAGGAACACTTTGTGTGCTACCAAACGCCACAACGAATTGGGTGATTATAAAGGAGCTCTACGTGTCTCCGAAGGTACATGTTGGGTTGGCGATTTTGAGATTAGGATTTGTCATCCGATTGCCTGGAGAGGTATCTCGGCCCACTTGGTAATGCACATCACTATAAGCCTTGTAAGCATTGCAACTAATTAGTTAGTTGCGGATGATGTATTACAGAATGAGTAAAGAGACTTCCGTAATGAGATTGAACTAGGTATTGAGATACCGACGATCGATCTCTGCAAGTAACATACCGATGACAAAGGGAACAACGATGTTGTTATGCGGTTTGACCGATAAAGATCTTCAGAGAATATGTGGGAGCCAATAGGCATCAGTGTCCCGCTTATTGGTTATTGACCGGAAATGTGTCTCGCCATGTCACATAGTTCTCGAACCCGAGGGTCCGTGACGCTAACGCTTCATTGATGATATAGTATTATATGAGTTATGTATGTTGGTAATCGAATGTTGTTCGAGTCCCTGATGAGATCATGGACATGACGAGAACTCCGGAATGGTCCGAGATAAAGTTTGATATATGGGATAATAGTGTTTGATCTCCTAAGGGTTCGAATTCACCTAAGGGGTTCCGTTTCCCTAAATGTTTGGGAACGAGAACACGTTATTTGGGCCAAAGGAAAGCCCAAGCTGTTTTTGGAAAGCGTAGGAAGTTTTATGAGACTAGCGACGCCAGGTCTCGGTATCCGGTCCGTACGCCTGAACCCCGGGCGTTCGCCCCGAGTCCGAGAAGGACTCTTGCCTTTCGGTGAAACCGACTTTGTGGAGGCTTTTACTCCCGCTTGGAAATATGCCCTAGGCAATAATAAATTAGTTATTATTATATTTCCTTGTTCATGATAATCGCTATTATTCATGCTATAATTGTATTGACCGGAAACAGCAATACATGTGGATACATAGACAACACCATGTCCCTAGTAAGCCTCTAGTTAACTAGCTCGTTGATCAATAGATGGTTACGTTTCTCGACCATGGACATTGGATGTCATTGATAACGGATCACATCATTAGGAGAATGATGTGATGGACAAGACCTAATCCTAAGCCCAGCACAAAGATCGTGTAGTTCGATGCTAAAGCTTTTCTAATGTCAAGTATCTTTTCCTTAGACCATGAGATCGCAATTCCGGATACCGAGGAGTGCTTTGGTGTATCAAACGTCACAACGAATCGGGTGACTATAAAGGTACTACAGGTATCTCCGAAAGTGACCATTGGGTTGACACGGATCGAGACTGGATTTGTCACCCGCGTAAACGGAGAGGTATCTCCGCCCACTCGGTAGGACATCATCATAATGTGCACAATGTGACCAAGGGGTTGATCACGGATGATGTGTTACGGAACGAGTAAAGAGACTTGCCGGTAACGAGATTGAACAAGGTATCGGTATACCGACGATCGAATCTCGGCAAGTACAATACCGCTAGACAAAGGGAATTGTATACGGATCGATTGAGTCCTTGACATCGTGGTTCATCCGATGAGATCATCGTGGAACATGTGGGAGCCAACATGGGTATCCAGATCCCGCTTGGTTATTGACCGGAGAACGCCTCGTCATGTCTGCTTGTTCTCAACCCGTAGGGTCTACACTTAAGGTCTGGCGACGCTAGGGTTATAAAGGAAGTTTGTATGTGGTTACCGAATGTTGTTCGAGTCCCGGATGAGATCCCGGACGTCACGAGGAGTTCCGGAATGGTCCGGAGGTAAAGATTTATATATGGAAAGTTGTTGTTCGGGTTCCGGAAAAGTTCGGTTTTTTTCGTATTGTACCGGAAGCCTGAAGGTCCGGAGGATTCCGAGGGGTCCGGAGGTCCGGAAATTGTTCCACCACGTCCAATACAGTAGCATGGGCTGTAGGGGGCGCCCTAGCCATAATGGGCCAAGGAACCAGCCCCCAAGGCCCACAAGATGGGGAAACCCTAAAGGGAGGGCCTCCACTTGACTTGGGAGGCACTCTCCCCTCTGGCCGCCCCCAAGTCCCATCTAGGGCTGGCCGCACCCTTGGGTGGAAACCCTAAAAGGGCGCACCCTTCCCTATATATACTTGAGGTTTGGGCTGCCCAACCACATGAGTTCTTCTCTTGGTGCAGCCCCTGCTCTCCTCCTCCTCTCCTTGGTGCTTGGCGAGCCCCGCGATTGCCACGCCTCCATCACCACCATGCCGTTGTGTTGTGCTGGATGGAGTCTTCTCAACCTCTCCTCTCCTTGCTGGATCAAGGCGAGAGACGCCAGCTGTGCGTGTTGAACGCGGAGGTGCCGTCTGCTCGCACTTGATCGGTGATTTGAATCACGACGTAGTACGACTCCTTCAACCCCGCTCACTTGAACTCTTCCGCTTAACGATCTACAAGGGTATGTAGATGCACTCTCCTTCTCTGCTAGTTTCTCCATAGATAGATCTTGGTGACACGAGGAAAATTTTGAATTTCTGCTACGCTCCCAACAAGGGCATCGAGCTAGGTCTATTGCGAGATTCTTTGCAGTAGAACAAAGTAGTTGTGGGCGTTGATGATGTTCAATATGCTTACCGTTACTAGTCCAATCTTGTTTCGACGGTATGTGGGATGAAGCGCCGGACCGACCTTACACGCATTTACGTGAGACAGTTCCACGAATCGACATGCACTTGTTGCATAAGGTGGCTAGCGGTGCCGCCTCCCACTTTAGTCGGAACGGATTCGATGAAAAGGGTCCTTATGAAGGGTAAATAGCATTGGCATATCACGCTGTGGTTTTATGAGGTAGGAAACGTTTTGCTAGAAACCCAAAGCAGACGAAACATGCAACAACAATTAGAGGACGCCTAACTTGTTTTTGCAGGGTATGCTATGTGATGTGATATGGCCAAAAGAATGTGATGAATATATGTGATGTATGAGATTGATCATGTTCTTGTAATAGGATTCACGACTTGCATGTCGATGAGTATGACAACCAGGAGCCATAGGAGTTGTCTTTATTTATTGTATGACCTGCGTGTCATGAACAACGCCATGTAATTACTTTACTTTATTGCTAACCGTAGCCATAGTAGTAGAAGTAATAGTTGGCAGACAACTTCATGAAGACACGATGATGAAGATCATGATGATGGAGATCATGGTGTCATGCCGTGACAATGATGATCATGGAGCCCCAAGATGGAGATCAAAAGGAGCAATATGATATTGGCCATATCATGTCACTACTATATAATTGCATGTGATGTTTATTATGTTTATGCATCTTGTTTACTTAGAACGACGGTAGTAAATAAGATGATCCTTCACAAATTTCAAGAAGTGTTCTCCCTAATCGGCACCGCTACAGTTCGTCGCTTCTAAGCACCACGTGTTAATCGGGTGTGATGGATTCTACGCTCACATACAACGGGTGTAAGCAAGATTTACACACGCAGAAACACTTAGTTAACTTGACGAGCCTAGCATGTGAAGACATGGCTCGAAACCGGAGACCGAAAGGTCGAGCATGAGTCGATGGTAGATACGATCAACATGAAGATGTTCACCGATGATGACTAGTCCGCTCACGGTTGATCGGACACGGCCTAGTTGATTCGGATCATGTAATCACTTAGATGACCGAGGGATGTCTATCTCGAGTGGGAGTTCATAAGATGAACTTAATTATCTTGAACATAGTCAAAATACCTTTTGCAAATTATGTCGTAAGCTCGCGCTTTAGTTCCACTGCTTAGATATGTTCCAGAGAAAATATAGTTGAAAGTTGAAAGTAGCGATTATGCGAAGAGAAGGCTTATGTCCTTAATGCACCGCCAGCAGTGAACCCCAAACGCTGCTTGTGGATGTTGCGTAACATCGGACATACACGCTTTGATAACTACGTGATAGTTCAGCTTAAACGGTTTAGAGTTGAGGCACCAAAGACGAAACGTCATGAACATATAAGATGTTTCGAGGGCTGAAATTGGGATTTCGTGCTCGTGCCCACGCCAAGAGGTAAGAGACCTCCGACGATTTTCTTAGCCTACAAACTAAGGGAGAAAAGCTCAATCGTTGAGCTTGTGCTCGATTGTCCTAATACAACAATCACTTAAATGAGTGGGAGTTGATCTTCCTGATGAGATAGTGATGTTTCTCCATAGTCATTGCCACCAAGCTGCTAGAGCTTCGTGATGAACTATAACATATCGTGATAGATATGATGATCCTGAGGTATTCCGTTGTTTGACATCGCGAAAGTAGAAATCAAGAAGGAGCATCAATTGTTGATGGTTGATGAAACCACTAGTTTCAAGAAGGGCAAGGGCAAGAAGGCACTTCATGAAACGACAAATCAGTTGTTGCCCAAAGGAAGAAACCCAAGGTTGAACCCAAACCCGAGACTAAGTGCTTGTAATAAGGCCACCGAGCAGAATTACCCTAGATCATGGTAGATAAGAAGGTGCAAGGTCGATAGAAGTATATTTGATATACATTATGTTAATGTGTACTTTACTAGTACTCCTAGTAGCACCAGGGTATTAGATACCGTTCGGTTGCTAAGTGTTGGTAACTAAATAAAAGAGCTACGGAATAAACAGAGACTAGCTAAAGGTGAGTCGACGATATGTGTTGGAATTGTTTCCAAGGTTGATATGATCAAACATCGACGCCTCTACCACCATCAAGATTAGTATTAAACCAGAATAATTATCATTTGTGTTTATGCTGAGCATAGACATGATTGGATTATGTCTATCGCAATACGGTTATTCATTTAAGGAGAATAATGGTTACTCTATTTATTTGAATAATACCTTCAATGATCTTGCACCTAAAAGAATGGTTTATTGAATCTCGATCGTAGTGATACACATTTTCATGCCAAAAGTATAAGATAGTAATGATAGTACCACTTACTTGTGGCAATCGCCATGTAAGTCATATTGGTACATACGCATGAAGAAACTCCACGCAGATGGATCGCTTGGACTCACTTGTTTTGAATCACTTGAGATATGCAAAACATACCACATGGGCAAGATGACCTAAAAGCCTCGGTTTCAATAAGATGGAACAAGATAGCAACTTGTTGGAAGTAACACATTTTGATGTGTGCAGTCCAATGAGTGCTGAGGCATGCAAAGGAATATCATATGTTCTACTTCACGATGATTCGAGTAGATGTTAAGTATATTTACTTGATGAAACACAAGTCTGAATTATTGAATGGTTCAAGTAATTTCAGAGTGAAGTTTAAGATCTTCGTGACAAGAGGATAGAATGTCTATGATATGATCATAGAGATGAATATCTGAGTTACGAAGTTTTGGCACACAATTAAGACATTGTGCAAATTGTTTCACAATTAATACCGCCCGAACACCATAGTGTGATGGTGTGTCCGAACATCATAGTTGCAACCTATTGGATATGGTGCTACTATGATGTCTCTTATCGAATTACCACTATCGCTCATGGGTTAGGCATTAGAGACAACCGCACTCACTTTAATAGGGCACCACGAATTCCGCTGAGATGACACCGTATGAACTATGGTTTAGAGAAACCTGTAAGCATTTCTTAAAGGTTTGGGGCTGCGACGCTTATGTGGAAAAGTTTCAAGTTGATAAGCTCGAACCAAAGCGGACAAAATGCATCTTCATAGGACACCCAAAACGCTTGGGTATACCTAATTCAGATCCCAAAGCAATAGGGATTGTTTCTTGAATCGGTCCTTTCTCGAGGAAAAGTTCGCCTAAAGTTGAGGGAGGATGGTGGAGACTTGATGAGGTCATTGAACCGTCACTTCAACAAGTGTGTAGCATGGCATGAAGTTGTTCCCGTGGCACCTACACCAATTGAAGTAGAAGCTTATGATAGTGATCATGAAGTTTCGGATCAAGTCACCGACGATCTCGAGGGTGACAAGGATGCGCATTACCAGAGTGAGTGGCAAAGAATCATGTCTTGAAGGTCATGTTGCTAGACAACAATGAACCTACGAGCTATGGAGAAGCGATGGTGGGCCCAAATTCACAAATGGTTAGAAACCATGAAACCGAGGTAGGATCCATGTATCATAACAAAGCATGGATTTTGGTGGACTTGCCCATGATCGGCAAGCCATTGAAATAAATGGGTCTTTAAGAAGAAGACGGACATGGACGGTAATGTCACCTTCTATGAAGCTCGACTTGTGGCAAAGAGTTTTCACAAGTTCAAGGAGTTGACTACGGAGATTTTCTCATCCGTAGCGATGCTTAAGTCCGCGGAATCATGTTAGCATAAAGCTGCATTTATGAAATCCGCGATGGATGTCAAAACGAGTTTCCTTACCGTTTCAGAAGGAAAGGTTGTATGATACAATCGAAAGTTTTGTCGATCCTAAGGATGCTAAAAGGCCGGCTCCATGATCCTTTCTAAGGACCGGAGTAAGCATCTCGAGTTGGAATGCGCTTTTGATGAGATGATCAAAGATTTTGGGTTTATGAGAAACTTGTATTTCCAAAGAAGTGAGTGAGGGAGCTATAGAATTTGATGAGTATATGTTGTTGATATATGGATGATCGTAAATGATGTAGAATTTCTGGAAAGCATATAGGGTTATTTGAAAGATGTTTTCAATAGAAAACCTGGATTAAGCTATTTGAACATTGAGCATCGAGATCTATAAGGATAGATCAAAATGCTTAATATACTTTCAAATGAGCATATTCTTGACATGATCTTGAAGGTGTTCAAGATGGATCACCAAAGAAGGAGTTCTTGCCTGAGTTGTAAGGTATGAAGTTAAGAGTTAAAGCTCGACCACGGCAGAAAAGAGAGAAAGGACTAAGGTCGCCCCTATGCTTTCGATATAGGCTCTATAGTATGCTATGCTGGTACCGACCGAAGTGTTTGCCATGAGTCATTAGGTACAAGAATGATCCAGAATGGGGATCATTGGACAGGGTCAAAATTGTCCTTGGAGTAAATAAGGACATGTTTCGATTATGGAGGTGATAATGAGTTCGACGTAAGGGTTACGCCGATGCTTTAACACCTATCCGAAAGTGACTCGAGAAGCAAACCGGATACGATAGTGGAGCAACCATTTGAATAGCTCCAAGTGGAGCGTGAAAGCAGCATTTACAATATGACATAGAGATTTATGAGTACACACGGATCCGAAAGGTTCGCACTGCTGACTAAAAACCTCTCACAAGCAAAACATGATCAAACCCTTAACTCATTGAGACTTAATCACATGGTGATGTGAACTAGTTTAAGACACTAGTAAACTCTTTGGATGTTGGTCACATGGCGATGTGACCTATCGCTGTTAATCACATGCGATGTGAACTAGATTATTGACTCTAGTGCAAGTGGGAGACTGTTGGAAATATGCCCTAGAGGCAATAATAAATTAGTTATTATATTTCCTTGTTCATGATAATCGCTTATTATTCATGCTATAATTGTATTGACCGGAAACAGAATACATGTGTGGATACATAGACAACACCATGTCCCTAGTAAGCCTCTAGTTAACTAGCTCGTTGATCAATAGATGGTTACGGTTTCCTCCATGGACATTGGATGTCATTGATAACGGATCACATCATTAGAATGATGATGGACAAGACCTAATCCTAAGCCTAGCACAAAGATCGTAGTTCAGATGCAAAGCTTTTCTAATGTCAAGTATCTTTTCCTTAGACCATGAGATGTGCAATTTGGATACCGTAGGAGTGCTTTGGGTGTATCAAACGTCACAACGAATCGGGTTATAAAGGTGCACTACGTCTCCAGTGACTGGGTTGACACGGATCGAGATCGATTTGTCACTCCGCGTAAACGGAGAGGTATCTCGCCCACTTGTAGGACATCATCATAATGTGCACAATGTGACCAAGGGGTTGATCACGGATGATGTGTTACGAACGAGTAAAGAGACTTGCCAAACGAGATTGAACAAGGTATCGATACACGATCGATCTCGGGCAAGTACAATACCGCAGACAAAGGGAATTGTATACGGATCGATTGAGTCCTTGACATCGAACATGGGATATCCAGATCCCGGGTCAAGGTTATTGACGTTGTCTCCAACCCTAGGGTTCTCCACACTTAGGGTTATAAAGGCTAGGTGGTTACCGAATGTTGTTTGAGTCCCGGATGAGATCCCTGACGTCACGAGGAGTTCGGAATGGTCCGGAGGTAAAGATTTATATATGGAAAGTTGTTGTTCGGGTTCCGAAAAAGTTCGGTTTTTTCGTATTGTACCGAAGCTCTTAAGGTTCCGAGGATTCGAGGGTCCGGAGGTCCGAAATTGTTCCACCACGTCCAATACAGTAGCATGGGCTGGGGGGCGCCCTAGCCATATGGGCCAAGGGAACCAGCCCCCAAGGCCCATGCGATGGGAGGAACCCTAAAGGGAGGGCTCACTTGACTTGGGAGGCACCTCCCTCTTGGCTCAAGTCCCAGTCCCATCTAGGGCTGGCCACACCTTGGGTGGAAATTTAAAGGGCAGCCCCTTTCTATATATACTTGAGGTTTTGGGCTGCCCAACACATGAGATCCCTTCCCCAGCAGTCCTCCTCCTCCTCCCTTGCCTTGGTCATGATTACCTCCATCACCACCATGCCGCTTGTGTTGCTGGATGGAGTCTTCTCAACCTCTCTCTCCTTGCTGGATCAAGGCGGGAGACGCCACCGGCTGTACGCGGTGTTGAACGCGAGGTGCCGTCTGCTCGGCACTTGATCATCGGTGATTTGAATCACGACGAGTACGCATTCTTCAACCCCGCTTCACTTGAACGCTCGCTAACGATCTAGGGTATGTAGATGCACCTCCTTCCTCGCTAGCAGTTCCATAGATAGATCTTACACACGAGAAAATTTTGAATTTCGCCACGCTCCCAACAGTTTCACCCCAAGGCTCAACATATAAATAGAGGGAGGGCTAGCACCAAAGACACATCAAGAAACACAGCTGCCGTGCCAACCCCATCCTCTAATTTATCCTCCGGCATAGTTTCAGAGTGCTTAGGCGTTCTCGCGAGATTGTTCACCAACACCACACCGCTGCGTCGTTTGAACTCATCTACTACTTGACCGCCTTGCTGGATCGAGAAGGCGAGGACGCCATCGAGTGAACGTGTGCAGAACTCGGAGGTGCCGTGGCTCGTATTTGGATCGGTCGGATCATCGTGAAGACGACACATCAACCGCTGCTGATAAATGCTTCCGCTTAGCGATCTTCGGGTATGAAGATACACTCCTCTTGTTGCTATGCATCACCATGATCTTGCGCGGTGCGTAGGAAAATTTTGTAATTACTATGTTCCCCAACAAAGGGCATCCGAGCCCGGTTTTATGCGTAGATGTTATATGAAAGTAGAACACAAGTGAGTTGTGGGCTTATAAGTCATATTGCTTACCAGATGTCATACTTGGTCTGGCGGTATTGTTGGATGAAGCGCCCGACTTATTATGCGTATTTACGCGAGATCGTTCTACCGACGCGTTTTGCACATTGTGTGGTGGGTGTCGCCCAACTTTAGTTGAACTGAAAGTGTACACGCCGTCCTTGAGAAGGTTAAAACATCACTAACTTGAC
>JAHIAM010017774.1:0-10562 GCA_021605205.1 Aegilops longissima | reverse complement strand
TAATCGTGTGAGACCTCGTGGATGGATAAAGAAGGTGGAGCGATTCACCTGTCGCCCTGTGAGGAACTGCCGGACCTCTTCGACGAAGATGTTGGTCCCCACGCTTACGAGGCGCCAAAGAAGGAGGCCTCAAGGAGGTCAAGAAGACCTGAGGACTCCCATCGCGAGGCTCCGGACGCAAAATCCAAGACTCAAGCGACGCCCTTCTTTGGAAGACGAAGAGGAAGAAGAAGAGGAGAACGAGCCTCACTCAAGGTGGAAGAAGCGTAGCTCTCCCCTCGAGGCCGAATCGCCTAGAGGAGAAAAAGGTTCCTCCTGAGGCGTCACCACGGCCGCCGATAGCAGCCCGGAGGGGATCCCAGGCCCAGCCCGGAGAAGTCGGTACATAAAACCCAACACGATATGCGCCCGAGATTGTTTTTGGGTATAGTAGTTTTAATCATACATTTTGCACAGTCCGCAAGGTCTCAACGACAGTCCTCATCCGAGGACTCACTGAGCTCGGACGCCTTTGGCAGTGAGACACTCGAGGCCCTTCCCAAAACCGCGCGACACCGAGGTGTCGCCTCAACGGGCTTGGACCGGGGGGTATATCATCGAGCCGACACGCGGAGCGATAGCCCGAGTGTGCCGCCGCCGGGCGATCTCGGTTCGCCCATACGGACAAGGTCCAGAGACTCTAAGGCTCTGATCGGGCGCAAACCACCTTCAACGGTGGAGGTTTGCTTACTCCGCCGCAATCTCTGCTCAAGCAGAGTTGTTAGGCGGTTCATCGACAGCTAAAGAACGCTGCCTATCGTCGATGAACATCGGACCAGATGGGTGCGGTGGTTGAAAGGATTCATCCCGAGAGCGGGCTGAACGAGTCCCGCTTTGGCCTTATAAAGGCCTTTTGAGGTATGTTTCTAAGAAACCTTTGAGGAATCGCTATAATATGAGTAGTATCCTCGATACACCGTCCGACAAGAGAGAGGGAGCCGCAGGGGATCAAACTCTTTGTCGTGGGAACTTATGTTAATGACGGTACCTCTTTGTTTGAACACAAAGGCTCAGGGAGAAGACGGCCACTGAATGCGGAAGTGTCCGAACTGAAGCAGAGTCTGAACGGGCCGAGGAAGAACTTGGCCTGGAGGAAGCAATTAGAAGAGAAGCAAGGTATGTTGAAACATTGTCTCGCATTAGGTACTAATAAGTAATTGTGCTTATTGAAAAGTATTTGTGTTGTATGCCCTAGGAGCGAAAAGTAATACGAGGCATTGAAGAAGGCTGGATGATGCTAACGAGAAGGTCACTGAACAGCACTTCATGAAAAACACGAGGTTGTGGTTGTCACAAAGAGCGGAGCTCCAGGAGGTCGGAAGAAAAGCGAGGGCTTGGAGCAGAGTCTAATAGGAAAGAACTGAACTCGCCCAAGCGCCCAAGCGGCAGAAGATGCTCGAAGAAGCCCAGGTGTTGTACGACATTCAAGAGGCTCGGAAAGTTGCGGCTGGTAAGGCCTTCAGATTCTTAGCCATTTGTTCATGATACCGAAGAATTCTAAGCAGCAAGCTGAATTTTATTTTTCCAGGTATGCTTATGGATCTTCCTCTCAAAGATATCGATGCCTCAATTCTACCAACCGAGGAGAAGAAGTCTCATGGAGAGGATTTTGTCGCATTATTTGGCACTCAACTATCCGGTGTCTTTCATCGATCACCAATGCACTGGTCGAATCGCACCAAAGCGCGAACTAGACATGAAGGACTTAGTTGTCCGGCCGTGTCAAGTGAGCCAATTCCAAGCAGTTATTTTGGGCCGTGAAGCGGATTGTGGGCGCCGCCGCTTGATGCTATAAAGCAATCGGTCTGCATAGAGGGTGCGCAGATGGCTTGCTTCGCAGGAAGTGCATTGGGGAAGCTTGACGCGAGAAGCTAATGACCGAGGCGCCCAAAGGGTAAAGAGCACCGCAAGTCCGAATCAGTGCTATGAAGGTGTATCGAAGGAGTTACTATGGCGGATAAGTGTGCCAAAGACATTATATTTCCGAGGGCATTCATGCCACTTTTTGTAATATGGGATTATGGCATTTATATTGCCTGCTTTGTTTGAACATATGTTGATGCGAGCATCCCACCATCATCCCCATGGACCTACAACCGCCTCATCAAGAGCCAAGAGGACCCATGACACGAGCTAGAGCTAGAGCTTCGAGAACGAGGTGACCTCTTTCCTTATTGATATCACATATGATCCACTCGAGACATGGCTACTACCTAAGTCCGATATGCTATGCATGATCAGTGTCAAGGGAACCTCCCGAGGGTGCACGTGAAGACGGACAAGCCGCTAAGTTCATGGACGAATAGAACCAACGGAACGAAGCGAACACCTTCCAGTGCCCCGACATCCGCCATGACCCCGACATCCGCCCCGGAGTTGCTACATCACCTCAACCAACCTGCCCTAAGACATGTGGCCCGGACATCCGGCGACAAGCCCGACATCCGCCTCACCGGATATCCGGCCCTCAACCGAAATCCGCGCCTCTCCTGTTCTGCTGAACGTCGTTTATCCTGACATCCGGCCGAGAGTCGGACATCCGCGCCAAGGTCTGGACATCCGCCCGACGCCTGACGTCTGCCTCCGTCATAAGAGTTGTCTCGTGGCCTTGTCCCTTGTACCCTTCGCCGAGACTATATATACTTGATCCTTCCTCTTTCTAGGGTTAGCTTTGGATTAGCTCATATTTTGGTGTGAGAGTTTGCTCATCCACTTGGCTACTTCCTCGGAGATCAGACCTCACGGAGAAGATCCCTGCCGGATTCAAGACCCTTCTAGGGTGGACCCATCAAGACCTCCTCTCGAGAAGAACGGCTACTCGCTCATCCTTACCTTCGCTGATCTCGAATCTTGTGCCACTCTATGTGATCGATAATCTAGCACTTGTGTGATTGGTTTCTTGTCGGTTGATGAATTATCTCTGCTTTCCCGTGTTTCCTCTTGTTCTTCCGCTGTTCTTCGCGATTCCTCGAGGATCCGCCCAACGTGAAAGATCGCCCACGAGGGTTCCGCCTACACCATCTATGGTATCATGAGCCACGCCGATCACGTTATTGGAGCCCCTACCCTCTTTTTCTAGCTTGATTTTGTTGTTTTTGTCCCAATTTCGAAAATTCCCACAAAAATAGCCCCAATTTTTTTTGTGATTTGTTAGTGTGATGTAGTTTTGTTGATTTGATCCGTGGATTTCGTGTGTTGCGTAGATCTAGCATTCCCCATTTTCCACAATTTTCATCCACAAATTCGCCAAATTTGACCGGTTTTGACCTCTCCCCTGGTGTTCTTCGTGTCTTGGACGTCTGACAAATCCCGGACATCCGCAGCCGACATCCGCCCGATCAGCCGGACATCCGCGCCTTGACATCCGGCTTTAGCCCGAATTTCCGCCCCGGTAGAATCCATCCTTCCACCACCCCGATCACCACCTAACTTTCGCCAGAATTTTGTCCCGTCACACACACTTCAATACACCTCCACCATCTCCGATAACGCCACCATAGCCTTGCCCAATACCAATTCCACCACGCTGCCAAATTTCGCTTTGAGAATTTGAGTTGGGGTTTTCCGATCCTTTGTGTTTCGCTATCTAGGTACGGTTCAACATCAACATCACCACCGCCATCTTCGCCAAGGACGGTAACATCGTCGACACCTTTGTCATTACTTGCAATTGCATTGATAACCATCATGGCCATTATTTTTGCGTCTACCCATCGAGACTAGCCATTGAGTATTGCCGCAACACGACTTGTGCACATTAGTGATCATACCCATAGCATACATACCATACCAAAGTGGTGCATATCTTAGCATCAACTTGTGTGTCACAAAGTTGTCATCGATACACAATCGCTATCTTGGTTCGTGAAGTTTTGCATGAGAAAAAGAGCTCAAAAGAGAAAGAGCCAATCAAGCTTTTAAGAAAGAGAGAAAGATAAGCAAAGAGCTTATGAGCAAGAACCATAGCACCATAAAACATTAAGATTGTCATACTTGATCATCTTGGATCAACACATCGACACACCATACATATAGCATACTTGGGATAGAAGTCGTGCATTTTTGCTTAGTAGGTTGTGCACAAGTTCAGATCCGCCTTATTGTGCAATCGTATAGTGCTCTCTAGTGTTGTGCAACAAGAGCATCTTGGTGAATTCCACATTCGGCTCATCCTTGGTTGCATAACCCCATATTGTCTATTTGCGCTGTGTTTCGTGTACCATATCTTGCTATTGGTCTACTTGTTGCATTTGCAAATTTGTGAATCATTTTCAACTTTATTGAGTCTCACTTACAATTGCATCAAATTTTGTGCCACCATCCTAACCGAGCTCCACCATAAGCTTTTATTTGTGTAGGTGTGAGAACCGACAAGAATCGGTACTAAGAGTGCTATTTCATTGTCCGTGATTTGAGTGAACTTGATTCATTTTCAACATCGGTCAAAGGTACATTGGTATAAGTTCTTTTCCGCTCTACCACTCACATTTCGCTTGGAATGATGGATAGGCCAAGTTCTTCTACCAACCCACTCTTCATCGAAAGCAAGACGATTTACATGTCTTCATACGTCACCAAGAGCCACCTCTTTGGTGCACAACGAGCATTGCACCAAGAACAACAAGCAATGAGCGACGGATCGACAACCTCTCCACCGACTTATGACTCTCCGAGCAACGACAAGAGACTACTTTGACAACAAGTTCGAGGCTCACAAGCAAGAGAATGATGCAAGAATGGACGAGATCCGCGTGATGAGAAACCGCATCATTCAACTTCTTCATCATCAAGACGGAGCCGCCGAGTAGACACCGACGACACCTTCTACGACTCAAGTACACCTATCAATACTCTTCGTCGCAGCCGTCAAGACCGCTATGCATCTCGCAACCCGCTACATGACAAGCATTCCTAAGAGCAAGTTGATGATCAAGCTCCTCGCCCTCAATCAAACCAAGAGGCTTTTGCTCAAGCTCAAGAACGACAACGCCTTCGCCGCCAACAAGAGCAAGAACGAGCACGCCTTCACTAAGACGAACAAGACGCCAAGGCCCAACGCCTTCAACAACAACAACGTGAAGCGCAAGTTTGAGGCGAACGCGTCTTCAAGAATCAAGTAGAGCTGCCGCCAACCGCAATCGCGAAAGCGCAATCAAGAGGAAGCCCTTCGAGAAGAGATCCAAGAGAGGAACTACCAACCTCATGTACAACGCCAAGTTCTCAAGCTCCTCCGCAAGCTCGCAAGCTCCACCTCAACCTCAAGTTCAACAAGAGCAACTTGATCATGGTCTTCCTCCGCACAAGAGCAAAATGAGGATTTAGTACAATCCACGCCAAGGACGCCATCATCAACATCGCCAACAAAACAATGAAGAGCAACGCTACGGCAAGCTAAAATTCACCATGCCCAAGTTCAATGGAAGCAATGACCTCAAGACTACCTCTCATGGGCATTGAAGGTTGACAAAATCTTCAAAGTTGCAAACCACGATGAAGCGAAGAAAATCGCTATGGCATCACTTGAGTTCCAAGATTATGTGCTCATATGGTGGGAACAAATCATTGAGAGACGACAAGCAAGAGGTGAACCCCAATCACCACTTGGGCTCAAATGAAGGATGTCATGCGAGCACGCTTTGTGCCAACCTACTACAATCGCGACTCTTCAAGAAACTCCAACTACTCAAGCAAGGAACAAAGAGTGTTGAAGAATATTACAAGGAAATGGAGATAGCCATGATTCGAGCCAATGTCAAGGAAGATGATGAGCAAACTATGGCACGCTTCTTGAATGGACTCAATCATCCCATCAAGAAGATCGCCGACTTCCAACCATACTCATCCCTCATTGAGCTCGTGCATCAAGCTACAAAGGCGGAACGCCAAGTGCAAGATGACTTGGCACGCCTAAGTACTCATGCAAGACCCACGGCTTCTCCAACAACCAAGCTTCAACGACTCCTCCAACATCTACATCACCCAAGCTTTCTTCAAGAAACGACGACAAGTCAAGTTACAAGAAGACATCGACAAGTTCAAGTCGCCCTCCTCCTACTACAAGCAACCCAAGCCAGTGCTTCATCCTCTCATCTCGACCGATGAGACCATCAAAACAAGCTCCTTCAAGTGTTTTATTATGGCGGCCGAGGCCACAAGTCATACGAATGCACCAACAAGCGCACTCATGATCCTCAACGATGATGGCACATATGACTCCATGAGTGAAGAGGAAATGGAAGCCCTTGAGCAAGTGGCCATGCACCGCAAGTGAACGAAGATGAAGATGACCAAGTCTTTTGTGACGAGGATTCAAGCCCCGCCTCGTGTTCCAAGGTCTTGACTCTTCAACATCAACAAGAAGAAGACCAAGGATGCCACATTTTCCACACAAAAGCCGCATCAATGGACGGTCAATCAAGGTCATCATCGATGGAGGTAGTTGCCACAACTTGGCAAGTGAAGAACTATGCTCCAAGCTACAATTGGTCAAAAGGAAGCACCCACATCCCTACAAGGTTCAATGGCTAAGGACTCCGACCATACGAAGTCGAGCATACGGTCCAAGTCTCCTTCAAAATCGGTGCTTATGAAGACACGTTGAATGTGATGTGGTCCCAATGACCGCTTGCCACCTACTTCTAGGTCCACCATGGCACTCGACCGTGGTGTCATCCACAATGGGCGCACCAATCACTATAGCTTCAAGATGAAAGGAAAGAATATGTTCTACGACCTATGTCTCCTAGTCATGTGATAGCCAAAAGCAAGCCACACATCATAGAGAAAAGAGGAGAAAGTGATCCACCCAAAAGTGAGTGAGAGCCACAAGCCAAATTTGAGCGATTTCACTTAAAGAGAAAAACCTCATCCTATTTGCCACCAAAAGTGAGATGAGAGAAGTGTGAGAACCCATCTACTGTGATGCACTTTGTCCTTGTGTGCAAGGATGGAGAACCAAAACTAACACCATTCATGAGCTACCTTTGGTGTTTCAATCTCTTTGCAGAATTCCAACGATGTTTTCCCGAGGAGCTACCTCCGGTCTACCTCCTCTTCGAGGCATTGAGCATCGAATCGACCTCATTCCCGAGCGCCGCTACCAAACAAAGCTCCATACCGAGTCAATCCGAAGAAACCAAGGAGATTCAACGGCAAGTACAACAACTAATCGACAACGGTCATGTACGTGAAAGCTTAAGCCCTTGTGCTGCTCCTGTTATTCTTGTGCCTAAGCCCGATGGAAGTTTCCGCCAGTGTTCGATTGTAGACCTATCAATGCTATTACTGTCGATATAGGCATGCCATTCCTCGCTTAGATGACATGCTTGATGAACTTAGTGGAGCCAACTTTTTCTCAAAATTGATCTTAAAAGTGGCTATTACCAAACCGATACAAGAGGGTGATGAATGGAAACTGCTTTCAAAACCAAATTTGGTTTATATGAGTGGTTAGTGATGCCTATGGGTCTTTCGAAGCTCCCTGACTTTTGTGCCTTATGCATCATGTGCTTCGTCCTTACATTGGAGTCTTTGTTGTGGTTTACTTTGACGATATTCTTGTGTTTAGCAAAACCATGAAAGAGCACATCAATCATGTAAAATCTGTGTTGCAAACTCTTCGCAAGGAAAGTCTTTATGCGAACTTGAAAAATGCACTTTTGGAGTTGACAAAGTGGTTTTCTTGGGTTTTGTTGTTTTCAAAGGGTGTCCATGTTGATGAATCTAAAATTGAAGCAATCAAAACTTGGCCCCAACCCACCAATTTGCAACAAGTGCAAGTTTTCTTGGTCTTATGGGTTTCTATCGTCGCTTAGAAAGATTTTAGCACAATTGCTGCCTTTGCATGCTTTGAGCAAGAAGAATACCCTTTGTTTGGGGAACTTTGCAATCAACCGCTTTTGATGAGCTCAAGTCTTTGCTTACTCATGTCGATTCTTGCTTTGCCCAATTTTGACAAAACTTTTGAGGTTCATTGTGATGCAAGTGGTACCGAATTGGCGGAGTTTTGATACAAGAAAAACGAGCCATTGCTTAATTTTAGCTAAAAACTCTCCGTGCTCAACTTAATTATCCCATCTATGATAAAGAATTGTATGCTTTAGTGGTGCTCCATGTTTGGGAACATTACCTTAGACCTCATGAGTTTGTCATCCATACCGATCATGAAACGCTTAAGTACCTCAAAGGTCAAACTAAATTGAACAAGCGCCATGCAAAATGGAGTGAATTCATTGAATCTTTTCCTCATGTGATCAAGTACATTAAGGGTAAAGAGAATGTAGTTGCGACGCGCTTTCACGCATAAACATGCTTGTCACCCAACTTGAGTTGAATGTTATTGGTTTTGAGCATATAAAAGACTTGTATGAACATGATCCATCTTTTGCTTCTCCTTATGCTAAGTGTTTGACGACACGCCTTGGGAACAATATTACATCAAGGATGGTTATCTTATGAGAGCTAACAAACCTTGCATTCCCTAGTCTTCTTCGCTTGCTCCTTTTGCAAGAGGCTCATGGAGGCGGACTCATGGGACACTTTGACGCGACAAGACATTCGCCACGCCTCCAACAACTACTTTTGGCCCAAGATGTTCCGCGACGCCTCACGCTTCACCAACCGATGTTATACATGTCGCAAAGCTAAGTCTAAAGCTCAATCTCCTGGTCTTTACATGCCTCTTCCTATCCCATATCAACCATGGGAAGACATTAGTATGGATTTTGTACTTGGTTTACCTAGGACTCAAAATGGCAAGGACTCCGTGTTTGTTGTTGTGGATAGATTTTCTAAGATGGCACATTTCATTCCTTGCAACAAGATAGACGATGCTTCACATGTTGCAAATCTCTTTGTAGGGAAATCTTATGACTCCATGGCATCAAAGACAATCGCCTCCGATCGTGACGCCAAGTTCTTGAGTTACTTTTGAAGACCCTATGTGCCAAGCTCGAATCAAGCTCTTGTTCTCCTCGCATACCATCCTCAAACCGACGGCCAAACGGAGGTGACGAACCGCACACTATCCACTCTACTCGTGTCTTGATCAAGAAGAACATCAAGGAGTGGAAGCATGTCTACCCATCGCCGAGTACGCCTACAATCATGCAAGACATTCAACTACCGCAAGTCCCCTTCGAGGTCGCCTAGGGTTTCAACCCATTGTCCCTTTGGACATTCTACCACTTCCTTCCAAGAGCGCACCAACATGGATGCAAGTGAACGAGCAAGCTACATCAAGAAGATGCACGAAGATACAAGGCACACCATTGAGCGACAAGTACAACGCCAAGCAAACAAGCTCAACGCCAACAAGCAACCCATCGCCTTCAACATTGGTGATCTAGTGTGGCTACACCTCCGAAAGACCGCTTCCCAAAGAACGCAAGTCCAAGCTTCTCCTCGAGCCGATGGACCTTTCAAGGTGCTAGCACGCCACAACGATAACGCTTACAAGATCGACATACCGAGACAAGTACAACGTGAGCGACATCTTCAACGCCAAGGACCTTGCACCTTTCCATGGAGATGAAGCTTTGATCCGAGGTCGGATCTCTCCTGTGGGGGAGATGATGCGAGCATCCCACGATCATCCCCATGGACCTACAACCGCCTCATCAAGAGCCAAGAGGACCCATGACACGAGCTAGAGCTAGAGCTCTCGAGAACGAGGTGACCTCTTTCCTTATTGATATCACATATGATCCACTCGAGACATGGCTACTACCTAAGTCCGATATGCTATGCATGATCGTGTCAAGGGGAACCTCCCGAGGGTGCACGTGAAGACGGACAAGCCGCCAAGTTCATGGACAAGAGAACCAACTAAACGAGCGAATCACCTTCCGTGCCCCGGACATCCGCCATGACCCGACATCCGCCCCGGAGTTTACATCACCTCACCAACCCGCCTCAAAGACATGTGGCCTGACATCCGGCCACCAAGCCCGGAATCTGCCCCACCGAAATCCGCGCCTCTCCCTGCTTCGCTGAACGGTCGCTTAGCCCGACATCCGGCTGAGAGTCGACATCCGCGCCAAGGCCCGCACATCCGCCAGATGTCCTGCCGTCTGCCTCCCCTCAGCAAGGCAGTGTCTCGTGGCCTTGTCCCTTGTACCTCTTCGCCGAGACTATATATACTTGATCCCTCCTCTTTCTAGGGTTAGCTTTGGATTAGCTCATATTTTGGTGTGAGAGTTTTGCTCATCCATTGGCTACTTCTCCTGGAGATCGGACCTCTACGGAGAAGATCCCAAGCGGATTCAAGACCCCTTCTAGGGTGGACCCATCAAGACCTCCTCTGGAGAAGAACGGCTACTCGCCTATCCTTACCTTTGTTGATCTCGAATCTTGTGCCACTCTATGTGATCGATAATCTAGCACTTGTGTGATTGGTTTCTTGTCGGTGAGTGAATTCTCTCGCTTTCCCCTGTTTCCTCTTGTTCTTCCGCTGTTCTTCGTGATTCCCCTCAGGATCCGCCTCCAACGTGAAAGATCGCCTCACGAGGGTTCCGCCTACATCA